>PVHT021183549.1:480420-506494 GCA_004024745.2 Catagonus wagneri
GGTTCCCAGGCCAGGGGTCTAACAGGAGCTGTAGCTGCCAGCCTACACCACAGCCATAGCAACACAGGATCCAAGCAGCGTCTGCAACCTACACCACAGCTCACGGCAACGATAGATCCTTAACCCACTGAGCAAGGCCAGGGATCGAACCCACAACCTCACGGTTCCTAGTTGGATTCGTTAACCACTGAGCCACGACGGGAACTCCCATAAATATCAGGTTCTAAGGCCACCAGTTCTCTGAAGAAGCAGTGTCCTTTAGGACGCAGTTATGGGGTTGAGGTCAAGCTGATTTACGCCACTGGCTTGTTCCCATCTCTCAAGTGGGGAAAAAAGTCCCCAAGGCCTCTGGAGGCAGCACGTATACAAGGCAGCACGTATGCAGGAAAGAACAGCGGACCTGGATTTCAGGCCTGGCTTTGTTGCTAGGTGGCCTGAGTGACTGTCTGCCTCTGTGCCTCGTGCAGTTCAGGGCCTGGCAAGGCCTCAAAGCCCACCTTCCAGCACACAAGTCCCCTGATACCGAAATCTCTTTACAACGGAGCTGCGGGCGACAAGAGAAGGTGACTATGGGGTTTGCTCACCTCTGAAACAATAACCAAAGGCCTGTATTTTACAGAAGAAACGCGCAGCAGTGGAAACACACAAGACTTAGAACGGATCTCTCGTCCTCTCCGTGCTGCTGACTCCCCGAGGGGCCAAGGACACCCCCCGAGGGGCAAAGCCTCAGTTTCCTCATCTGTTCAGTGGGGACAGTGCACGTCTCGCCTATTAGAAGCATGGGCCGCGTGGGGCTGCACCAGGGAAGGAACGTGAGCCTGCTCGGGCTGTGTCCAAAGTCCAAAGCACCCGGAGACTGACATTCAGAAACAGAGCCCCCGCTTACTGAGCCAGCGCTGGAGCTGGCACCTCGCTAAGCGTTACCTGTATTGTCTCCTGGGTGCTCACAGCACCCCGAGGAGCCATCGTGCGAACGGAAGCGTAAGCGCAGTGGGCAGCCACCACAGCAAGGATCCACTCGCCTCGGCAAAGCCTGCGCCTGGGGGCCCACGCCCGTCTCGGAGGAGGATGAGGACAGGTAGTTCCAGCAGCAGCCGCCCCACCTGGGCTCTTGCGGAGGTTGGGGCGGTGGGTTGCCCCGCAGCTAGGTATCTCCTAGCTCCAGGTAGCCCCTTCTAGATTTCCTCAAGTGAGATGGCACCCAGGGCTGGGGGGGCTGGGGGGCGGTACCCGGCTCTGCCTTTCTCCGCCTCCAGGATGCTTTGGACTTCTCGCTGCATCTCTACCCCAGATTCCTGGTCTTCGTCACAGTCCACCTCCCTCTCAGGCTCCTCGGCAGGTACCATGCTCCCTGCTGCCGCCCTCTGCGCTGCCCCAGCCCCCTGAGCACCTGCCCCAAACCCCCAGGTCCCCGTGTTGGGTCCCAGTTCCTCCGACCGACACCCCGGTCCCCCTGGTCTTCACGAGGGACTGTCCCATCTCTCTGGCTCAACACAACCTCTTTTCCACTTCGCCCCACCCCACCTCTCAGCTCTGACACACTGTAGGATCCTCCTGGTCCCCTGCAGGTGACCAGACACCTGCTAAAGCTGTTGGCCAATGTCCTCGCTTGACCCGAATATGCCTTTAGTGCCTTGGATGTCGTGAAACCTGAATTCTTGGTCTAAGTCCGTTGCCCCTATATGACCATGAACAAGATTCGTCCCGGTTCTCTTGGCCTCTGGGAGCATCGACCTAGAAGACGAGGGGGTCGGCTTAGAGGGCGTCCCTGGCCCCCGATATCGCCGGAGTTCCGTTCTCCAGGCCCTACCTGGCCATCTGTTGCAAAAGAACTCCCATTTCTCACCTGCACCCCCAGCGTCCCGGGAGAGCGGAGCAGAGAACCCTCACACAGGCCCGGTCCACGCCCACACCCATAAGCAGAGGTACGGTGAGCAGAGGGGGCCCTCACCCGGCAGACGCATGGGAGATGCAGAACGCACCCCGGCAAAGGAGCCGAAGTTCCTCCCTCCCGTCGAAGAAGGGCAGCGGTGAGGAGCACATGCGAACAACCCCGTGGAAAAGTCAATACACAAGTCCCAGAAAGACTCCAAATGGGCACAAAAATGTGGAAAAACTGGCATCTTGATATTTCTTTCCCCCCTCCTCGGCCATATCCAGTCCATCACCAGGTCCTATGGGTATTAAGTCCTGAGTGTGTCCTCAGTTGGTCCCCTTCTTCAAGTTGCTCATCATCTCCAACACCACCGCCCTTGTCCACAGCACACGAGCAGTGTGGGACAACCTGTGTGCATCAGGTGTTGACTCTGGAGCCACATCTGCTGGCCTCAAACCAGGCTCAGGCACAAACTCGCTGTGGCCTGGAGACCTGCGTTAGCACGCAGACAGCATCCGGAACAGGGCGGCCCGCGGCCAGGGTGCGGCGAGGTAGCTGCACAGCGCAGTGAACTGCGCGCCCTTCCCTCGGGCCGGCTGGCCGCGCTCACAGGCGGCGAGGGCCACCCGCTCCGCATGTGGATCTGCCACTGCACCTGCTGTTTTAAATCCTCACTCACTCCCCGCTCAGAGGCCAAAAGAAAACTCTAGGTATGTACAGAACCCATCAAGTGTCCACTCTCCAGCCAGAGCGGTCTGCTCTCACACAGGCCAGGCTCCCGCCCTCCTAACCTCCGCAAATGCCGTCCCCTGGGTCTGGGACCTCCCTCCCACCCCGTCTTCCTCCAGGCCCAGGCCCTACTCTGAGCAGAGGGTGGTGGTGCAATGCGGAGGGAGCCGAACCAATGACCCCGACTTCTTGAAAGTTCCCAAGGGCCACAGTGACAAAAGCGGAGTCATCATTTTTATCAGTACAAGTGGCACACTGTACTGGGGTCCCTAGAAAACTTCAGTGGATCAATGAAAAACCTCCAGAATCAGAAAGTTAAAGCCACCAGATAAACAGATAAAAAGAAGAGTCAATAACATTTTTATTATTATATAATTATAATCATTTGCAGACTGAAAAAAGATCTCATTTACAGTGGGGAGATTATGCGTGGACCGTTTGAAAATAATATTAATGAAACTTATTTGTGATCCACACGAAGAGAATTATAAAATATAATTGAGATTTATAAAAAGAACATGCATGGAGATTCCTGATATATTCCTACATAAGAAGACTATTTAAAGGCAGTAATTTCTTTCTAAATTAGACTTCGCTTCGTTCAAAATGCGAAGGAGATTCTGACACTTGCTAATGTACAGGGATCTCTTCAGGTTCCCGTAGCTGACGAGCCGAGGAAAGGAGGGCACAGCAGGACGGCGTGTGAGCTGGGGTTCTGTGACAAGAAAAGCAAAGCGGCCACGTGGCTTTGCTGACTAGTGCCAGTCAACAGCGTTCCCAAAGTCTGTGTCACCAAGCAGCTGGGTCAGTAAGAGAAAGAGGCGTCCGCTGAAAGTTGAGCGTTTTTAGGAGTAACTGGGTCAGCGAGGGGGTGGTGCTGTTCTGGAGGTGACAGCTCTGGGAGAGTGGACCGTGGGAGGCAGGGTGACCTGGGGGTGGAGCCAGACTTGGCGGGAAAAGCCTGGGTCCTCGAGGAGGAGGTGGGAAGGCTGCCGGGCGCCTTGGGAGGTGCATGGCCGGGGCCCGCAGACTCGCCACCCTGCACGGGAGCTGCGGACAGGCTCCAGCCTCATGCAAGCCCACGGTCACCAAGGGACCGCCAGCACAAGCTACGTCCGTCCTGAGGGCGCGTCTACCCACTCGAGTGCCCTGTCCTGCCGCCCGTGGCAGGTACGGGCAGCGGTGAGGAGGGGCTGCCCAGGGAGTCGGGACACTGCCTCCATTTCTGCCGGTTTCACCCCATCAACGGACCTCTTTCCCATTTTCAGCGCCACAAATAAAAGCCCAAGTCAACTGACCCGGGTCGATGCCCATGATTAGGGTGGCCTGGCATGGAGCACTTCGTTGCCCTTGACTTCTCGAGATACTCCAGGTAAAAATCACCCGGAGGAAAAGAGAAACTAAGCAAGAAAAGCAAAGAGAACTCTGATGGGGTGGCCAGTGAGAGGAAAACCCTGCCACTAGATACTCAAGTATTTTATAAGAGACAACGACAAAAACAGCAGGTGGATGGACATGAAGCCACGTGACAGGTCCCTGGAGGAAAACAAGCGACGAGAAATACACCCCAGTCTCTATAGGGACGGAATTTAAATGCTAATGACCAAAAAGAGGACTAAGCAAGACAGTGGGAATGCAAAAGGGCGATGACAGTGACATAAAGTGAAGCGTGCTTGTCACCCAGAAGAGGCCAGGGAAGTGATCCTGAGCCGTGAGACCCGGGCTGATTCGAAGCTGCTGCGGCTCCCGCGGCAGCAGTTTGCGTGGAGAAGAACAAAGGCCAGACTGCAGAGTCTTGGGCAGCAAGCACGCTGCGCCTGAACTCCAGTCACAACTGCTCCCTGCGGAGCCACCAGCCCGCTTCCCGCCTCCGTCCAACAACCCAGAGATAAGGACGAGTGCAGATGGGCTGTCCCGGCCCAGCCTGTCTTCCGGGGCTTCACGGTCTGGGACCGCGCCCCCACCTCTGGACTTGGTGGTAGGACAGAAGGACAGCAGTTGCCGTGTGACACCGCATCTCAGCGCGCAGGCTCCCTGCACACCGGCCCCGGGGTGCCCGGGACCCAGAGGCGAGGCAGACGTGGTGCGGGCCGGCGGAGATGCCCGGGCGGGTGCTCCGGGGGCTGAGCGTCTGGTCCCCAGTCCCTGCGCAACTACAGGAAATTAGGAAAATATGTGGTGCCTCCTAGTGCTCTGGCCGCGGGAGCGAGGCGCGCGGTGAGGTGAGGAGGAGGCAGAGATGCCAAGGTCAGGCCCCTTTGACACCCGCGGGGCGCAGGCCAGGTTGGAGCACGGGCTCGGGACAGGGCGCGCAGCCGGAGGACAAGTCCCGCCTTCAGACATGGCTGCTCCGGCCAGACCACCCGTCTTGAGTTTTATGTTTTGCGTGGTTTTTTTTTTTTTTTTTTTGCTTTTTGGCTAATAACCCTGGCTCTGCCATTTATTAGTCGGGAGACCTGGAGCTATTCATGCACTCCTTCTGGCCTCGTCTCCTCCTGTGTAAACAATCGGAACAATTTCTTAGGGATTTCAAGAGATCAAATGATTTAATAAAGGAACACCTTTGGAACAGCACCTGATGCAGCAGGGTCTTGATAAGAGGTGACGGTGACAGTGAGGAAGGAGGTGACGGAGACGGTGCTGACAGAGGAAGAGCTGCATGATGGACGGACGTGGGCAGGAGTGGAAAGGGACCTCAGGAAACACTGACGGGGAGAGAGCGTCTAGAAGTCTGAGTGCGGTTCAGATGTGCTCGGTCTGCGTGTCCGTAGGACACACAGTCCAGGTGAGTGGAGGAGCACCCTGGAGCGCAGCGGGAGGACGGGTCCTGGGATGAGATGGGGGGGGTCCTGAGGCTGAGGGATGCGGGTGCAGAGACTGCCTCGGGGGAGACGCAGACAGAGAGGGATGAGGGCTGGCAGCAGAGGCTGAGCCTGTGGGGGTGGAAACCAGCAAAATACAAACTCCCCATGGCAGGGACGTCCTCTGCTTTGCTCCGAGGGCCGTGCCTGGAACAAATCTGTATTTACAATAAATCAGTATTTATTGGCTGGGTATATAAATGAAGATAATCTTTTCTGTCTATTCCACATATCTTCCGAAGCACAAAAGTAAGATGCTAACACTTATTAAACACCTGCTGTGCTCTAGGCACTGTTCTAAAAGCTGCACTGAAGGGTCTCATTTAACCCTCGTGGCTGCCCTACTCAGAGGTACTATTGGTGTTCCCAGGTTACAGACCAGGAAACAGGTTCCAAAGGTAAAACATCTTGCCTGATGAGTTCACACAGCAAAGAAGGAGCAGGGCCAGGGACCAAACTCCCGGACGCCGGGCGAGCAGGAAGAGAAACTGGGACAGCAGAGCCCATCGGCCATCGCTTGTACTAGCTCCCCAGTGACAGCAAGGAGCGACAGTCACCAGATCCTGCCAGAGGAAGGGGGAGGCAGAAGTACGAGCCAGAGACGCAAAACCTAGCGAGACTGGTGGGTAAGGCCACTGACAAGCGCACAGCTCATGAGGCCAGATGCTGGGAGGATGGCGAGAGAGTCCAGAAGCAGGCATGAAGCCGCTGGAGTGAGAGGTTCAGAACGGAGGTGATGGGTGTGCATGCGTGTGTATGTGCACTGCAGAGCGGTGATGGGTGTGTGTATGTGATTGGTGTGTGGTATGTGTGTGTGTGCACAATGCAGAGGGGTGATGGGTGTGTGTGTGTGTGATTGGTCTGTGGTGTGTGTGTGCGTGCGCTGCAGAGGGGTGATGGGTGTGTGTGTGTGTGTGTGTGATTGGTGTGTGGTGTGTGTGTGTGTGCGCTGCAGAGGGGTGATGGGTGTGTGTGTGTGTGCACGTACAAACTGCAGGGGGTGATTGTGTGTGTGTGTGCGTGCATGCGTACTGCAGAGGGGTGACTGGTGTGTATGTGTGTGTGTGTGTGCGTGCACTGCAGAGGGGTGATGGGTGTGTGTGTGTGTGTGCACGTACGCACTGCAGGGGGTGATGTGTGTATATGTACACACGCACTGCAGAGGGGTGGTGTGTGTATGTGTGATTGGTGTGTGCACGCTGCAGGCGGGTGATGGGCTACACAGGCTGCCCCAAGGATCCTGCCAGGTCCACACAAATCCAGGGGTGGTCAGGGGCAGGGGGCTGGGGGCCGTTTGCTAAGTGCAGGGCCCGCACAGCTGGCAGGGGTGGAGCTTGTGCAGGCGGCTTCACACCCTCTGAGCGCCTTTCCTAAGCACTGCTGATGGTCCCCAAACGCCAGTCGTTATTACTGGTGCAGTAAGTCTAGTCCTCTGACAGGGAGCGCCAGGCCCAGGGACCAGGTCTGGTTCCACCCCTGCTGCACACCCTGTGCGAGCACAGTGCCTGGTCCATGACGGCATTTTCCAGAAAGGGACACAAACGGTCAGATGGGACAGACTGACCCCAGGTCTCTAGCTTGCAGGTGACAGATGGGATCCAGGGCCCTGACATTCACCTGCCCCAGAGCCGTGGTGCTGGAGCAGGGTGGCCCCCAGTACTCTGAGCAGCTTCAGCCTGGCTCCCCCGATGGCTGCGGCCTCCGTGCAGCAGCCGCCCCCCCCCCCCCCCCCCCCGCCGCCGCCTCCAGAGAATATGGTCCTTCACCTGGTCCCCTGGGTTCAGCAATGGACGAGGCCTGGTCAGGGCCGGGACACAGGCAGCTGACCCGTGCAGGGGTCGAGCCCAGGGCCAGCTCCCTCTGAGCTGCATGGTCCCCGTCCTCCCCACCTCGGACCTGTGCTGGGCCCGTCCCTTCCTCTCTGAGCGGCCTGGCTCTGCGACTCCTGTAGGAAAGGCGGGGCGGCCATGTGCCGAGTGAGCCTGCAACAAGACCCCGCCACTGTCGGAGCAGCCCCTGGAGAGGGAACCGCGGAGGGCCTGTTCTGCACCCCACGCCCCACGGGTCCCGGGGCCTCAGGGCAGCTTCCCGCTGCATCCTCCCTCCTCGGCCAGCTCCCTGGTCAGCCACAGACCGAGCCAGCCGGAGTGCGAACTGCCACGCGGGTGCCCCACTCCGTGTCTGCCAAACCCATGCTGGACCCGGGGCCGCAGGGAAAACCCTCCTGCTGATGTGCTTCTGAGGTCAGCAGAGCCGTCCGCAACCACAGCAACCACGGTGTCACTCGCATGCGGACCAGTGGTGCCACTGCCCTCCGTCAACAGCTCGACTCTTCACAGGACTCTGCACCCCAGGCTTAATAAACCCATTTTTCAGATAAAGAAACAGAGGCTCAGAAACTGCCGGCATCTAACCCTCTCACCTGCTGCTTCTGCTGGACTAAACCGACCACGAAGAGCAGGTCAGATGAACCCAGGGGCTGAGGCTCCACCCCGCCTCTGCTCCTGCGCTTTGGGGCCCCTGGCCCACTCCCAGGCCGGGGAGAGGGGGTGCCCATCCGAGACACACACGACCCAAGATGCACACGACCCGATCCGGCAGCTCCCGTAGGCCAAAGGAGGGACGCTGGCATTTAAACAACCACTGCCTGTGCTGGGCACGTCTGTGTGTTCTCCTAACTCAGTCTCTTCAGCCACCTACCATGAACACGCCCGTTTCACAGAAGATGGTAAACCGAGGTCGTGCGGGAACACAGGGTGCCGGGATCAGGCCGGACTGTCGGAGTCTGATCCGTGCTTCTGCTGCACAGACCCCATCTCGGCTCCGACTGGTTGCCTTTGGGGCCCTGGGACACCTGCCCCGTCACCTCTGTCCGTTACCACCTGCCCCGGCTGCACCCAAGCCCGGGGCATGAGCAGCAGGCCAGGAACGAGAGGGAAGGGGCGCGCCCTGCCCGGAGGCTGGAGCACCCTGGAGCGCCGCAGCTGCTGCAGCCCCAAGTCCAGGTGCTGGCCTGGAATGCTGATCCCCGGACAGCTTCTGCCAGGTCCCCACCAAGGGGCTGGGCCGGGTTTGCCTCACACGCTGGTCCTGTGCCCCCCGCCCAGCACCCCACTGGGACGCGGACAGGCCCTGGCACTGTCATGGCTTCATCCTACTCAGAGCACACTTGAGTGCCCATGGCTGCCTCTTTATTCTCAGATAGTCTGAGTCCTTTGTCACGGTGAGCGCCAGCCTCTCACCCTGGTCTCTGCTGCCCACCAGCCACGTCTGCCTGGACTTAGTCCCCTGCACCCAGCCTCTCCACCCTGAGACCCCAAGACGCCCGGCGGCCCCGCCACGTCGGCCACAGCACCCTGCTTCCATCGCCAGGCCCATGCCCCGAACCTCACTGTCTCCATTTTGAGCCCCGGTTACTACCGTTGAGCCCACCCGACCTTATCTGCAGACCACAGGCCCAGACCCTGACTGGGGTCAAGGCTCCGCGTCCCACAGTCCTCAGGCTCAGACTTCAGCCAAGACGCCACAGCCCAGACCTTGCGGGACCTTCCTGGCCTGACCCAGCTGGACTCTCTGGCCACCATCCCGTGACAGGCGGCGGACAGATGCTTAGCGTAGCTCCCGTTGGTAGTCGCTATCAAACAACAGGCAAGTGTACCACGAAGCCCAGAGGGTTTACGCCCAGGCCACAGCCACAAGTGCAACATGCGGGTCTGTGCCCCCAGAAAACCGCAGCTGGTGCCAGTGGCTGTGAGTTGCTCATCACTCGGCCTCAGAGCAAGGGGAGCTGTGCTGCTGGTGTGCACGCAGCCCGACAGCTGCAGGCTCAAGGACTAAGTCTAGAAAACCAGCACTTTCCATTTCCCAGCCCCAGCCTAGCGCGCTGACTCAGGGCTGATCCCACCGCAGTCACTGCCTGTCAAGTTCTCAGGGTCCTTCAGAGAACATCCGACCAGCCCTCAGAGCAACACACACTGAAACAACCTCACGGCATCGCTCCAGACCGATGCAGCCAGACGGGGGAAATCAAAACAAAATGAAACATACTAGTTGCTTCAAGGGGGCAGAGCAAAGGACTGGGAGTTTGGGATTAGCAGATGCAAACTCTTCTAGGCGGAATGGGCCAACCGCAAGGCCCCACTGAAAAGCTCAGGGAGCTGTTTTCCATACTCGGTGACAAACCACCATGGAAAAGAATATATCCATGCAGCTGAAATATTCTGTTTAGCCGAAACTAACACAGCATCATAAATCAACTCCCCTTCAACACGTTAAAAAAAAAAATAGAACAAAATAAAGGAGCTCCAAACAAATAAAAACGATGAGCCTTACTACCGGAGGGCTGCATGGACCAGGCACAAGTAACCGGTGTCACGGTCAGTGGGTTCGGTATTTCCAGAGAACCGTCTAGCAATATGTGACAAGAATGACGAATCCGCGCACGTCTTCTGACCCAGTGGTTCACCCTGGGGATGCTTCCCCGTAAAACACTGAGAAGCCGTTTGTACAGAGACACTCACAGCAGGGATATTTGTTAGAGCAAGAAGCTGGAAAGGGCCTGAAGGCCTGGCATCTGGGACTGACTCAGGAAACTGGGTCGGTGAGCTCTCGAGACGCGCTGCAGCCGGGAGGCGAGGAAGCGCTCGGCTCGGGGAGCGCATGTGTGTCCCAGGGCCAGACGGGAGGTGACCCAGCTTAGGGCACCTCGGAGCCCAGCTCCGCCACGCCAGCATTCGGGGAGCTGCTTCGTGCCACCCTCGCGTCGATTTAGCCGAGTCAGGAACCACCGTGTGAATTAGGAGAGTGCAAAAGGCCATTTTTCAAAAGACATTAAATGTGGTACAAAAGGAACTCGGGCGATGCGATTCCATAACCATCCTTGGGCGGCCGTCCCAAGATGCCCACTCTCCCACCTGCTCCGTCGTGGCTGCGCAGAGGAGCCCGGGACCAGGTTGGGGCAGGGCAGGGGCTGCTGGGGGCCAGGGTGTCCGGGCTCTGAGGGCCACAGGTCTGTGCGCGAGGCCCCCGCGAGGCGTGCAGGGGTCCCATCCCTTCGGGCGCCGCCCTTCTCCCCGAGTGTGTCCCCCTCAAGGGCCCGCCCTGGGCTCCGTTCCCTCTCCTGGGCCTCAGCATGTGACCCTCCCTCACGCGGGATTCCAGGGGACCAGAGCGCCGCTGAGAGTCAAAGCGTGAGCATCTACTGGGGCCCTGCGCGCGAGGCCTGGGCACCACACGCCCGGAGGAGCACCGGCCAGCAGCCGTTGCCCAGCTACTGTGCCACCAGAATCCCCGAGGGGCTTTCAAAACGGGTCCTGAGCCGTCCTAGGCTCTGCAGGGACAGGGGCTGAGATCATGCATTTGTCACACTCTCGGGAGCTTTGCCTGAGGGAAGTCACTGACTTAGAGCCTCTGATGCCTGAGAAAGAAGCCCTGAGCTCCTGGGCCTCGAAGGCCACTTGCAGTCAGCGGTCACGGCAGAGACCACAGCCACGCACACGCAGGCAGACACACACCTGACCTCGGGGAAGGCCCCAGCCCAGCAGCCTAGAAGGTGGGGGAGGCCCACAGGCCCCCGTCCCGGGAACCCGGCTCCTTAGTTCCCCAGAGACCTCTTCCCCTCCCCCGCCCCGCCTGGGCCCCGGCACTGCGTCTCCCTGACACTGGCTCCCAGCTGCTCAGGTCCCCACGGGGCTGCAGGGTCTCCAGCTGGAACTGCTCCTGGTCCACACCCACGTCCCAGGCGGGGCAGTGGGGCCATACTTACGGAGTCATTTTATAAAGCTGCATCCTCCGCTCAAACAGCGACCCTCCCCAGGCCCAGGGCCACACCCCGGCCACGGGCGTGGCCGGGCCAGACTGGGTCTCACCGCCCCCTGTCTCCAGGACTCTCTTCAGCTTCACATTGGTGCTTGCGTCCCCCAGCCTGTTGTCGGAAACACCGAGAGTCGTCACCCAGCCCCCATCCAACCACCCCGCCACGTGGGATCGCCCCAGTGGCCTCCGTGGTCCTGGGGAACCGGGAGAGCGAGGGGGAGACAGGGAGCCCTTCCAGGGTCAGGGCGCATGAATCCTAGGTGAGAGTTCTGGGTGACCCTGGGGCTCCAAATGTCATCTGAAAGCCACTGGTCTGGTCCAACCTTCCCATTTTCAAAAAGAGAAACTGAGGCCCAGAGTGGGTAGTGATTCGCCAAAGGTCACACAGCAAGTTGGTGGCAGAGCCAGGACTGGAGCTAGAACGGAGGTCCCAGGACTCGTAGGCACTGGACGTCCAGCTCCTGCTGAAGCAGCCAGCCCCCCGGCCCCGCTTCTGACCTCCGCCAGCCTCCTCCCTGGCCTTCTTGAACGGAGGGACCTGGTGTCTGGGCCACCCCTTCCAGAAATGAGGCCAAAACAGGCACCTGAGCTCCTGGCCCTTCGAGACTGGATCCAGACACCTGTTCTGGGACTCCTGTCACTCTTTATCCTCCCTGGGACCCTCTCCACTCGCACGCTCCCGTCTACCTGCTGGGGCTCCAGATCTACTTCCCGACGGCGCCCTTGAGCTCCAGTCCTCCCGTTCCCTCCAGAAGCACCCCAACTCTCCAGGTCCCAAACTGGACTCATCTCACTCCCGACCTGGCCCTCCTCCTGGCAACACGCATGGCCCCGCCATCTACCCCGGTGCCGCAGAAACCCCAGTGCCACCTGAGCCCCTCCCCTCTCCTCAGCCCAGCCCCGTGGGCTCGGCCTTCGAGTCCTCCCATCTGGCCCTCCCTCTGCCCCCCTGTGTGCAGGCCTCACGTGGCTCCAGCCTCTGGACCTCCAGCTCTGGCTGCTCCGAGAGCATCACACTTTCCAAGGCGATCTGACCGTATCTCCTTTCTGCCAACTGCGATTTTTCACCAGCTCCTCATCCCACAGGACGGGATCCAAACCTGCAGCGGGGCTCTATCTGCTGCTGCCTCCTGTGCCCTCTGCCCTCTTCCCGGCCGGCGCACCTCTGCGTTGCTCCAGGCCCCCTTCCAGGCTGCTTCCAGACCCCTGAGAACAACATCACAGGCGCCTTCCTCATCTCTCTGCCCCTGCACACGCCCTCTTCTCTCCCTGGGTCAGCACTGCTCCAAGGTGGCCGGAGGGTCACCTGCTTCTCCGTCGCCCAGCACACCGCAGACGCCTGGGAACAGCGCTGGTGCAGCCCACTGCAGGAGAGACTCTGTGCTTTTTAGCAGAGGTCCCATGGGCGCTGTGCGCCCGAGGCTGAGCAGCACCTGCATCAGGCCAGCCGCCCCGGTCCCAGCCCCGCTCCAGCTCCAGTTTAGGCCCCGCGCTCTCAAGGCAGGGACTGGCTAGGAAGGATGGGTGTCCCCGCTCCGGGCTATGAGCTCCAGGCAGGTGGGGACCGTGCCTTCCTCGCCTCGGGAACCCCCAGCCTGGCACAGAGAAGAGACGGGACAGCTAATGCCAGGTGAATGGGGCCTCCAGGGGACCCCCAAAGCCCAGGACCAGAGGAGGTCCCAGCGGAGCTGCTGACCAGCCACAGCTTGTCTGGAAATCTGAGAAGCTGCTCCCAGTGTCTCCGGGGGGCTGCACCCGCCCCGTCCCCTCAGCCCACGCACAACAAAGGGCACGGAATGGGGGTGGGTAGCTGGGACCTACCGACAGCTTCAAACAGTGAAGCTTAACACCTAGTGCTCCAAAAAAAAGTTTATTATAAATACATACGTTTATTAGAAATTCTGCTGATATAGAGGATGTGTATAGCATATAATTTACAAATCAAAATTCCATCCAGCCAGTTAATTGTCCCAGAAATCAGTGGGGTCACCGACTTTTGATTTATGCTTTATCTGGAGCCGACCTACGGCTGCCATGACGAGTGAGCCTGGTTCCCCCTTGAATGTTGATTGCTGTTTTCATCTAACAAGGCGAAAGTGAAGCACAAAGATGTGTCCAAACTTCACTCATTCATCAGTGACCTGAGCGACTTCTTTGCTGAACTGGTGAATAGTTTTTGAAAACCAGAAAAATAACTGTTGTGTAGTTTGTGCTATTCATAACCCAGCAGCTATGGACATGACCAACGAGAGAATTCAACCTGCGTTCGTGCGTTTTCCATCGCTTTCTTAAGTCTAGATAATCAACAAAAGAATAACTCAAGTCCGAACCTGTAGCATCTGCTGACTTCTGGGGAATAAAGACTCTGACTCCAAGGCGGGACCAAACGCAGAGCTGGGAACGGCTGCCCAGTGGCGCCTCACGACAGGCTGCCCTTGGCACAGACACAGGGGTCATTTATCACCCCAAGGGCACTAGTGCAGTCCAACAGAGTTAAAAAAAAACTAGGAAGTGGGGAGTTTTGAGTATTTAGATTCTTTGTTTTTAATATAACTTATTTAATTTTACATTTATATAGTTTAATTCTTCCTTTTTTTTTTTTTTTAATGGACGCACCCCTGGCATATGGAAGTTCCCAGGCAAGGGAACTGAATCCGAGCTGCAGCTGCAGCAACACAGATCCTTCAACCCACTGGGCCAGGCCAGGGATCAAACCCACACCCCTGCAGTGACCCAAGCTGGTGCAGTCAGATTCTTAACCCACTGTGCCACAGTGGGAACTCCTAACTAGTTAAGTTAACTCCTATTTCATTCTCTCTCTTTTTTTTTTTTAAGGCCCACACCCACAGAATATGGAAGTTCCCAGGCTAGGGGTCGAATCAGAGCTACAGCTGCTGGCCTGTGCCACAGACACAGCAACACCAGACTGAAACCACATCTGTGCGCTACACTGCAGCTCAAGGCAACACCTGATCCTTAAACCACCGAGCGAGGCCAGGGATCGAACCTGCAGCCTAAGGACAGCAGTTGGGTTCGTTACTGCTGAGCCACAATAGGAAGTACAACTCGTTTTGAATTCTTCATAACAGCTGTTTGGCAACTGGCTCAGAAAACTTTTCCATCATTGTACGGCTGATCCTTGTGGGCGAGGAGCCAGCTCCAGGACAGTGACCCTAAGGAAGTGAACACAGCTACAGCCCACCAGGGGGCCATGTCGCCTGTCTGACCCTGAGAGTCGAGGTTATAAGCTGCTCGGAGCTTTGGGATTCTCCCCAGCGTCGTCGGGTTCCTCAGCGCAGAGGGAGAACCATGCCGCCAGCACCGCCCTTTCCCCACACCCTCTGCCAGCTTGCTTCCGTCCCCCCCCCCACACCTGCTCGTTGCCCCGGAGACGCATGCACACAACCTTGACCCACACGTGCTGCCCGCACGCCACCCGGCACCGCCGGCCCGTACCAGGTGTGACCAGCGCACAGGCAGACGCTGCCCCCAGACTGCAGACACATGTGCCTCCGAGTGTAGGCACACACAGCCCTCGTCTACACAAACAACCGCTGCATGGGCACAGGTACCCGAGACGCCTTCAGTACTCCGTACGCGCCGGGCCCCCACGCCCCCTTCCCCCCGCTCAAGGCATCTCCCATATCTGCGGACACAGCACCCTGCTCGCCACGCACCTGCTCCCCTCCAGACACACCGCACACCCAGCACGCACACACGCACGCACACCATGCACACGTGTGTGCCACGCCCTGCCTCCACCTCTCCTCGCTCACACGTGCCAGCCCATACGCAGCTCACACCTCACATCACCCCCAAGTTCCAAGACAGAAGACTCCCCCAGCCACCGCCAGTCCTCTCAGCCCACCCCTGCACCAAGGAGCATGGAGGCGTTCCCGCAGCAGAGGTGGGGAAACACGCGAGCTTCCCCGGGGTCACAGGCCGCTCCCCGGAGCGCAGGCCCCGGCCAGAGGCGCCAGGAGATGGCCGGCCGGGAAGGGACGGGATGGGCGCTGTGGGCTCTGCACTGTGTGTCCTTCAGACCTAGCTCTGCGAGCCCACACCTTCCTGCTCTCCGCAGCACCCCGCCCTGAACAAAGACAGCCCGCCGGCTCAGCCCATGCCCGGCGACAGTGGCCGGGCCAGGCAGTGGGAGCTGGGCAGGGAAGGAAGGCAGAGGCCACAGGATCCAGGCGGAGGAGCTGGCGGCAAGGTGAGCAGGGGACGCTCGCTGGACTCGGGTGTGGCGGGGTCCCTTCCCACTTCCTACCAGACTGAGGCTGTGGCAGAGGCACCCCAGTCCTTGGCCGTCCCAAGCCCAAGTTCTACGTGAAGGCCATGCCCTGTCTGTGCCCCTGCAGCCCAGCCCACGAGCAGCAGAGGCGAGTCCTGGGTTGATGGGTCTGCCTCCGCTCCCATCACCCCAGCATTGGTGTGGCCTGGTTGAGGTCCCTCTTGGGCCTTGAGGGAGGCGGAACTAGTGTCCGCAAATGCCAGCTGGGCCCCGGGTCCCAAGATGGGCAGATGCCAGCGCTTCTGCCTAGAATAAATACTTCCAACTCACTTGAAGAGCGGGCTTGGTCTGGGCCTGACAGACACAAAAGCCATCATAACGGCACGTCCCCGCTTCTTACTGCACACCCAGCATGAGTCCAGGCCACCGCGCCGGCTTAGAGGACAACGGTGAGGTGGGCACCTCTCTCTTTAGAAAGTGTGCACACACACACGCACACACACCCTAGACTGGCCCCACCCTAGTGCATCCTGCTCTCCCTGGACTCCACGTCCTGGTCCTCCCAGAAGATGCTGCCTCCAGGTTTCCATGGCAACAACAACTGGCTCCCTGACTGCTGAGTTACAACAAGCCCTTCTCTCTGTCTAACTTAGCGGGTTTCCAGGGGATGCAGGCTGGGCATTTAGGCCTGGGCCCCAGATTCACCTTGTGGCCTGGGGCGGGACCCTAGCCTCCTGGCCTTAGCATCCTCAGGGCTCAGCAGGGTGAGGCTACACCTGACCCTTTAGTTCTGACCAGCCACTCCAGCTCTGACTCGCTGACTCTAATTTTCTTACATATCAGAAACACCTAGTTAAAAACATAAAACGAGATCCTATTCACAAAAGCAATAGAGGAAATAATACATTCAGAAAAACTTCACAAGAAATGTCTCAGATATACATGAAAACAGACTAAAATTCTAAAACAAACAAACAAGAAAACTTACCTATATAAACATGCCTGCTTTAAGGAGATGTGACCTCTGTTCCCGTCTGATATTCTAGCTTTGGCGTTCATTTCTACAAATGAATTTACAGATTTGATGCCATTCTAATCAAAATTTTTGTCCATTTAAAAAAAAAAAAGCACTATTTTTTTTTTAATGGACACATTTGTTCCAAAACTCATCAGGACAACTAAGCCAATTTCCCAAGACAGCCAAGAAAATTTATAAGGAAAAGAATAAGGAAGCACTACGGAAGCACTAGTGACATCAGCTCTCAAACGTACTAAGACTCGGAAATAACCGAGTTATTTGTTGGCTGAAGGACCAAGCAGACCAATGCCGTGTGGAAAGAGACCCATATCTGCAGAGGAAACCGGTTTACTATAAAGACAACCTTTCAAAACACAGAAGAAATTATTATTTCCTAAATGCTTTAGAGGGCAACTTGCTAACCTTTTGGCGGAAAAAATGTTATGACCCTATTACATATCAGACATGAAAACCAGTAACAGATGGATTAATATTTATTGTAAAAATGAAAACATTTCTATAATCAGAAAATAGTTTTCCAGTGTGTAGTCGGTGGGGGAGATTTTCTAAGTATATTTCTGAATCCAAGCCATACAGATTTTTTTGTTTGTTTTTTGGCTGCATCCGTAGCATACGGAACCTCCCAGGCCAGGGATCAAATCTGAGCTGCAGCTGTGACCTACACCACGGCGGTGGCAGTGCCGGATGCTTAACGCATTGTGCCAGGTCAGGGATCGAACCTGTGCTGCCATAGAGATGATGTAGGACCACTAACCCACTGCGCCACAGCGGGAACTCCGAGAAGCCCTACAAGTTTTATTAGGTTCAAAATGACAGTATTCTGCTGTAGTTGCCAAAGGGGAGGGGGGAGGGAGTGGGACGGATGGGGAGTTTGGGGTTGGTAGATGCAAATTGTGACATTAAGGATGGTTAGACAGCAAGGTCCCACTGTACAGCAGAGGAAACTATATCCAGTCTCCTGGGCTAGAACATGATGGAAAATAATACCAAAAAAAAGAATGTATATATATGTACGAATGAGTCACTCTGCTGTACTGCAGAAACTGGCACAACATCGTAAATCACCTATAATTTAAAAAGTGAAAAACAGGAGTTCCTGTCGTGGCTCAGTGGTTAACAAACCTAACTAGCATCCATGAAGACTCGGGATCGATCCCTGGCTTTGCTCAGTGGGTTAAGCATCCTGCGTTGCTGTGAGCTATGGTGTAGGTCACAGATGCGGCTTGGATTCTGCGTTGCTGTGGCTGTGGCGTAGGCCGGCGGCTACAGCTCCGATTGGACTTCTAGCCTGGGAACCTCCACATGCCGCGGGTGTGGCCCTAAAAATACCAAAAAAAAAAAAAAAGTAAAAAATAAATAAAAAACAAAAAGACAGGCTTCCACGTGGCAAGAGACACTGTGACTGAACTGAGTGCCAAGTTGGCAGACGCCTGCCACACACATATCGCTGGGGAGAGAGGTGACTGCTGGTCTCTCCGGAAGGAACGTGTCATCCCAACATACCACAGATCCTGAAAGATGCTGAGTCCTTAATTTCACTTTCCTGAAAGTACTCTGCGAAAATGATCAGGTTGGCATGGAGATTTATGTACAAAGATGTTCACCATTGAGAATTCTGGAATTACCGAGACAACCAAAATAGAATGATGACACTTCAGTAAGTCCATACAAGAACGAATTTCATAGCCGCCAACATTTTTAAACATTAAATTATATATGAAGACACGTTACGTGAAAAATTCAGGTGACAAAGCAGTCTACACAGCTTTGTTAAGAGCCCACAGGCAATGCAGACACACATGATATTGTGAACAAGCTCAAACTGTGTATTTGTTTTCAGGTCTCACCTAAGTTTTTTTTTTTTTTTCCCAAAATAGCACCTAAAGAGAATTTAAATTCCTTTTTTTCCCCCAATTAACAGTGACCCACGACAGCTCACAAAACAAAACAACCTATATTTAGAATTTACTCTGCGATCTTCACAACTGCGCTGCACTCATCAAAGCTTCTGCCGCTCCCAGTGGGACGGCAGTAACTGCTTCTGGGCATCAATGCCCCAAGGCTTCCTCTCTCAGCCTGCCGCTACGGTCCTCCTTGGTCACAACAGCTTTTCTCGAAGAATGTTAGTGCAAAGTTCCTAAAAATGCCTCTCCCAAAAAAGACACTCATGCTCTTGGTGGAGCGAGTGAAAATTAAGTGGTTGACAAAAGCCTAGGAACACAGTTAAGAAAGAACAGCTATTTTCTTTAAGGGCTGATCGTTAGACAAAGCTTAAAATTTTTAAGATGACAGACTTCATGGAAGGGAAAAATTACATACAAGTTTACCCTGATTTTTTTTTTTTTTTACTTTATCAGATCTTTTTTGCTTCGCGGCCTGCCCTTCCTCGCTTTCATTTTCTTTCCTCCCTTTCTCCCTCCGTCCCCTCCCCCTCCTCAGTGAACTGAGGGTAACCAGGGGTAGGCACACAGCAAAATGTCCAAAAAAAACACACGAAAGTGAAAGACGCTCAGCTCCATCATTCCCCAGGGAAATGCCAACTAAAACCGCAAGACCACACGTTACGCACTCACCAGGACGGCCAAGAGAAAAAGACGGGAAAGGCCCTGTTTCGGTGAGGATCTGCAACCATCAGGACCCGTAAAGTGCTGGCCAAAGTGCACTGGTAGCACCATTCTGGAAAACTCTGGCAGTGTCTGCTAGAGCCGAACATAAAACTCAGCAGTTCCGCCGCCTCGCACACACACAGGCCCCGAGAGACGTGGACCAGTGTTCACAGCTGCCCTGGCCAGAGCTGACAGCTACTTCAGATTTCCCACACGCTCATCAGCAGTCAAGAGGACACATAAGCTGTGCTCCAGTCACGCAGACATGATGCAGCAACAACAAGGGAACCACTGCACACGCTTAACACGGGTAGGTCTCACTATTGTGATACTGGCAAAAGAAGCCAGACTCAGGATGGAGGTAACAAATGACGCCATCGACGGCAGTGTCAAATACAGATGAAGTTAACCTGGGATGCTGGAAGTTGATTTAATTGCTTTGCGGCGAAGTTACCAGTTTGAAACGTGTTTCTGGGGCGCTGGCAACACGTGGCTTCCGGGTCTAGGTTTTGTTAACATAACTGTGTTTGGCTGTGAATATTCACTATAATCTGTGTCCCTAGTATTCGTGTATTTTTATGTGTATAAATATACATTCTTATGAAAACTTTTAAACAGAAATAAATCAAAGTGGAGAGTTCCACTGTGGCTCAGAGGGAATGAGCCCAACTGGTATCCAAGAGGACACAGGTTCGATCCCTGGCCTCACTCAGTGGGTTGGGGACCCAGTGTTGCCACAAGCTGCGGTGTAGGTCGCAGATGTGGCTCCAATCCCCCGTTGCTGTGGCTGTGGCGTACGGCAGCAGCTGCAGCTCTGATTTGACCCCTAGCCTGGGAACCTCCAAATGCCGTGGGTGCGGCCCTAAAAAGACAAAAAACGAACAAGTTAGCAGGAGTTCCCTCTGGCTGCTGGTGTTATTGGTAATCTTATGTTTCTTCCTTATACTTTTTATGTGTTCCAAACTTACAGCAATGAGCATATGTGCTTTAAACTCTTAGATATTATTTTACAATACGTGTCATACCACATGATGCCCCCATGTTTCTCAAGAGCTCTTTTCCCGAGAAGAATGCATTTCCTCGTCCCTGAGTCTGGGCCAGTGGTTCCCAAGTCTGTTTAGACATCAGTGTCCGCTGGGGAGCTCTTTAAGAACTCAGATTCGGGGGTCCACCGCCAGAGGGTCTGATCCTGTTTTTTTGCTCTAGGACAGGCTCCGCCACGGCCCTACTAAGGTTCTATGGTACCAGGACGACGCCCACAGAGTCAGAACCGCCAGAGCTTTAGCTCTCCCCACTGCACAGGGGCTGGGAGAAGCCCCTGGGGGCACGGAGCACCCCCTTGCGTACGAGCGAGTGGGACCAGGCCCCAGGACTTGAGAGCTTGCTGGGAGACCGAGTCTGCAAAGCCCACGGCAGCCCCGCTTGAGCCAGATGGCAGGAAACGTCCATGGAATCAAAGAGACCAAACAGACTGGGTGCAAATCGCCTTTGCCGTAAGCTCTGTGACCTTGGGCCCAGCCTCGACCTTGGGCCCAGCCTCGCTGAGCCTTAGTTATGTCACCGGAATTCGCTGTCATTCTAACATCCGTCTCACAGAGCCATGAATGTTAAGTAAGACAACTGATGTAAAACACCGAATACAAAGGCTGGCGTGCGTTTAAGATCATGGTCTTAGCGGTGACAACAGATACAACATGCGAGCATCACCTAATACCTACAGAATTACTACCTTTAATTGAATATTTAAAACTATAGATACTTAACGCAGACAGACATTAACTGATACCGAGTATGGATTGTCCAAATTATGGAAAGTCTGATGTGCTAATGATTGATTTAAGAAAGACACCTTGGCCATGGTCCCCTTTTGCAGACACTATGTACCAAAACAGTCATGAATTCATTTCACAGAGGTTAGGCCCTTTAAGGACCTGCCTCACCACTTATGTGACAATGTGACCCTGGCCACACAACCAGTCTGGGTCCCAGGTTCTCCATCTCATATTGAGAATGACAACAGTGCCACCTGCTAGGGTGGCTGTAACTATTACATGGCTTAATAAGCGTCAATGGCTTAAAACCGTGGGGTACACTGTAAGCCCTCAGTACATTTTTGCTATTACTGTCCATTCAAAACTTACTGAGTGCTTACTGTGTACACGCACCACAGGCTGAGGACATAGCAATGAAAAAGACACAGCCCTGCCTTCATGGAGCTGGTGATCGAATGACATAAAGTATAAATCGTTTTCTAAATGGATGAGCGAATGGGACCTGTCCTAGCAGAGTTATGCTGCGTGGTGTGCGGCCCAGGCCTCAAAGCTCTCTATCGTAGTTCCCGTTATATCGGAGCTCCAAATGCGACTGGTATCCATGAGGATGTGAGTTTGATCCCTGGCCTTGCTCAGTTAGTTGGGGGTCTGGCATTGCCATGAGCTGTGGCACAGGCCGGCAGCTACAGCTCCAATTTGACCCCTAACCTGGGAACTTCCATGTGCTGCAGGTGCGGCCCTGAAAACCACACACACACACACACACACACACATACACACACACACCCATCGATAAACAAATGAACAAAAAAAAAAAAACCCCATCACATCCTAATCTAAAATCTCTTTTCATAAGAATTTCCTATTATGCCTCAGGTTCCTGTGGCACAGTTTCTGACCTTCACTGAGGAGACAGCTCTGCTGAGGAGCCAAAAGCCCAGCTGCCCAAAGACTCGCCCTGGGGCTGAGGCCCACGCGCCAGGGTGACACAGCAGGGCTCCCTCTGAAGCGAATACAGAGGCAGCCACGTGAAGGCTCATGTAAGTCTGGCCTCCGTGCAGCTGAGCACCAACCTTGAGCCCAGTACTGCCCAGCTCTGGGAGCCTCTGCTGCACGGAGCCCTTCTGCTCTGGGCCTGACAGCCCTGGAGGCAGCCAGGCCACTGAAGGGCAGCTGGCCTAGGGTCTTTGCCTCCACCAGCCATGCCTCCGTATCCAGCTTTCATTCGTTCCATGCACTCATGCTGATACCCACTCTGGCCCTCCGCTACGAGCACAGAGCCAAGCAAGACCGGTCTTACCCTCGGAGAGGTCACAGCCCAGTAGCAGGTGCAGATACAACCCACGATTACAGTCAAGCTGATTAGGACAGAATTTAGCACTATGTATGATTGAGGACATCTAAGCAGGCTTCCTGGAGGAGGTGATACCAAGTCCCGAGGGATGGTGAGAAGTTTATCAGGCAAAGATACAGAAGGAATGATAGGTGCAACCCTGCAGTGGAAGAGAGTTTGGGAGCCTGGTACCGACGGCAAGAAATGAGACGAGGGGACGCAGGGAGCACAACTGGGAGCCAACAGTAAAGGCTTTTGTCTCCACCAAGAACTGAGCTTTATGCTACAGCTCAGAGAAGCTACCGAGAAACATGAAGTGGGAGGTGATCTGATCCTGTCTGAGCTTTGGGAAAGTCATGCCAGCTTCAGTGTGGCCCTGCCTAGAATTAGACACAGCGGAAGAACAGAGTGGTGAATTCAAATACATGGAAACAGAAATATCCCAAAATACAACTCAGAGGGAAAAAATACTCCAAGAAGAAAACCCGAATGACCAGGGAGCTGGGGAATAGTATCAAGCAGTCTAATATACATGTAACTATGGGAAAAAAGGAAAGGGGGGCGGCCAGGAAAAACAGTAGTGGAAACAATGCCCAATTCTTTTTTCAAATTCGATGAAAACTATAAACCCACAAATCCAACCTCAAATTCCTCAAGCAGAATATAAAAACAATACCAAAATACTTCATAATTAAATTGTTGAAACCCAAGGGTAAAGAGCAAATCTGAAAAGCACCCAGAGAGGGACCGAGAGGGCGGAGGAGCGAGACGCAGAGCTCACTTTCTCCCACAAACACATAAAAAGAAAACCATCTACACGTAGAACAGTTCACACAGACATCTATGCATGCTGGCAGAAGACTCAGGCCTCCAAAAAGGGCAAGAAACCCTCCACGTAACTGGGCAGAACCAAAAGGAAAAGAGAGAGAGGAGAGAAAAAGGAGTCGGGACAGGACCAGCACTCCGGAGAGGGCCATGCCGGAGGAAATGCATCTGTGCCCTGGGACACCGCCTGGGACACCTGCCGGGATGGAGAGGGAGCCGCAGAGCCTCGGAGGAAAGCACAGCAGCCGGTCAGAGGGCAAAGCAGAGAGAGGGCCACGCAGACCATCGGTACCACCACGCAGGACATCACAGCCTGAGAAGCTCGAGCGGGGACCGCAAGCTGAGACCCAGGCTACAAAGGTCGACTCCAGGGAGAGGAGCAGGGCTGGCTGCGTGAAGACCATCCGCGTGGGCGAGGAAGCAGTGTGCACGGCTGAGCGGAGGGAGCCTGGGCCGGCAGGAGAAGCAAGGTGCATCGCTGGGGAGGGCGAGAGGAGGAGGGGCAGGCCCACCATAGGACATCTGTCTCCATGGATGTGCAGCCTCCCAGCTGCAGGGGGCCTCTTGCATGAGCGACAGGCGTGCGTGCACACCCCTGCACCCATCTTGGACTCCCAAGGTGGCGCATCACCCCACCACTAAAGGGCCCATGAACAGGCACCACCTGCAGCCTCTATCACCTCACGGGGCCTCAGGGGGCCCTTCCAAGGAGGGTCCTGCAACCGAGTGCCACCCACTGCTCTCACCCGCCCTGGGAATGTACACGCCACGCCAGCTGCCTCTGTCAAAGGCTCTGGGTGCCACCTCCACCTCTCCAAAGGTCACTGCCACTGCCCAGGGCCCTATAAGCAGAAGTCGCCTGCCACCCCTGCTTCCCTGTGGGTCCTTGCCACTGCCAAAGGCCTGGCAACCTGGTACCAGCCACAGGCGCTGTCCATTGCCCCCACCTGCCTAGAAGCTCACGGAGACCTGAACTCACCCCGTCAGAGGGAGAGCGGTCTGCACGCACCAAGGAGACAAAGTGAAAGCACCCAAACCAAAAGCAGCCCTTATACACACACGCACACAAAATGTAAGCCCACACGCACACAAAATGTAAGCCCTCACCAGCTACCCAGGGTTGCTCCCAAATACAGATAGCCCTCCAAGACCACAGTGGATAATTGTTTCCCCTAAGCTCACAGAATAAGAAAAATATAACCAAAATGAAGACGCACAGGAACCATCCCCAGATAAAAGCACAGGAAATTCCCCTGAAGGAGCAAATAATGAGCCAGACCTCTGCAGTCTAACAGAGTCAAAAAGAAGAAACTAGAAAATTCATTTGCAGAGATGCAAGGCGAGTTAAAGGCATTGAAGAGCAGAGTGAATAACGCAGAGGAACAAATTAGTGACTTGGAAGACAGAGTAATGGAAATCACGCATCAGGACAGAGGGCAGAAAACCAAATGAAAAAGCATGACAGCAATGTCAGAGACCTATGCGGTGACATAAGGCGGGCCGGTCTACACATAACAGGCATTCCAGAGGGAGAAAAAGGAAAAGTGATTGAAATGCATTTGAAGAAATTATGGCTGAAAGCTTTCCAAATCTAAAGGGAATAGATGTTTAGATACAGAGGCACAGAGGACCCCAAATAAGTTGAACCCAAACAGACCTACACCAAGGCATATTATAACAAAAATGGCAACGTTAAAGACAAGGAGAGGATTCTAAAGGCACTAATGTAACATATAATAATTATAAGGGAACCACCCATAAGGCTGTGAGCTAATTTCTCTACAGAAAGACTACAGGCCATAAGAGTGTGGCAAGATATAGTCAAAGTTCTAAAAAAGGGAAAAATTTGCAGCTTAGAACACACCAGCAAGATAACCATTTACAATAGAAGGAGAAATAGGGAATTCTGCACACAAAACCTAAAGGAATAAAGCAACGCTAAACCCATTCGAAAAGAAATATTGAAAGGCCTCTTCTATATAGGAAAGAAGAGAGTTCCATTGTGGCTCAGCAGTAACGAACCCGACTAGCCCCCTGAGGACACAAGTTCAATCCCTGGCCTCACTCAGTGGGTTAAGGATCCAGTGTTGCCTTGAGCTGTGATGTAGGTCGCAGACATGGCTCAGATCTGATGTTGCTGTAGCTGTGGCATAGGCTGGCAGCTACAGTTCCAATTCGACCCCTTGCCTGGGAACTTCCATATACCACAGGTACTTCCATATACCACAGCCCTAAAAAGACAAATCAATCAATCAATCAATCAATTAATAATAAATAGAAAAGAATAAGAAGATATAGGATGGAAGAAATCAAAATCAGAAAGTAATCACTTCAGCCAGCATACAGATCAAAAAGCAAATAAAAACTTATTTGTGAAAGTGATTATAAACTCAAGGAACGGCAAAAGGAGAAATATGAGGATGTAAAAAAAAAAGGTATCAAAATCATAAAATCCGGGGAAGGTGAGTAAGAAAATCTAGACTCTTTTTTTTTTTTTTAGAACTTGATTGAGCTTATATGACTATCAGGTGAAAGCAAGTAGATATAGGGAGGGGTTAATATACTTGGAACACAGGGCAACCACAAATCAAAACCAAACAGTACAGTCACAAAAACTAAAGAAGACGTGAGCACAAAATAAAAGGAAACAATCCAACCAGAAAAATCAAGGAACAAAGGAGAAAGAGAATCAACTGGAAAACAAGGTTTTAAATTACAATGAATTTATATTAATCATTGCCTTAAATGTCAATGGACTGAATGCCCCGATCGAAAAACAGACTGTCAGACTGGATAAAAAAAACAAGAGCTTATAATACGCTGCCTGCCAGAGACTCGCCTTAGGGCAAAGACATACAAATTGAAAGTGAGGGGATATATATATCTCATGTGAATGAAAATGATAGGAAAGCAGGAGTCACAAAATACTCGCATCAGACAAGACAGACTTTAAAACAAAGGCCATAGAGGACTGTGGCAAGATGG
>PVHT021183549.1:527409-545235 GCA_004024745.2 Catagonus wagneri
CCCCCCCCCCCCCCCCCCCCCCCCCGTCTGCTTGCTCTCTGCCTCCAGCCTCGCCCACCTCCCCCCGTCACCTTCTGCGGCTCTCCTCCCCCGCCCGCCTTGCTTGCCCCCTTTCTCATCCGTCCTCTGCTCCACTCTTGTAAAAATTAAACTCGGATTCTCAGTGAGGGCTGAGAATAGTAACCAGGAATCTTTGGGACTCAATGTCAAATTGCTGCTCAGAAAAAGACACCTCCTCGGTGCAAAACCAGACACGGCTGATCCCACACTGATGGGACCCGGGAGCCCCCGGCCCCCAGGGCTGCAGGGGGACTGTAAATGGCCGGGGAGGAGAGTGCAAAGGTCAGTCCATTCTATCAACTATCATTGCCTCTAGAGGACAGCACCCCGCAGACTGGCAGCCGAGGAGTGTCCCATCCCTGCCCTTTGCGTTCTGGATGGGCGTGTCAGGCTCGGGGGTGGGGTTCGGGGCCAGGTCCCCCACTCTGTCTGACCCTATCTCTACACTGACACATGCCCCTAAACTCTAAGGCCAGCTCGGATGTGGCCGTACTGCACGCGGCAGCTTCCTGTGTGTAAGTGTGTGGCTGTGGCTGCCCGGAACTGGAAGCCGCACCCCTCAGCTCCCAGGAACTTCCTCCACGTGTTTTTGTCCTGCTTTGGGCGGGATGGAACTCTGCAGCCAGAGTCAAAGGGCATCTTAAAGCGGACGCTCAGACCAGCACAGCAGCCCCGTCCCCTTCCTGGCCAAGCTCTCGGGTTCCCACATCGATAGGTCCATGGGAGTGTGGACCAGGGACTCTCAGCTGCAGGGGAAGCCAGCTTCCTCCAAGGAGGCCCACCCTGCTGTCTGGCCCCCTGCGGCGAGCACCGGGAGGATGGACAAGAGGAGTCACCAAAGCTCAGGGCTGGACAGACCCTCAGGCGCCACGCCTCCCTAGCCCTTCGGCAGCTAAATTGACCAAGCTCGGATTTTAAAACCTCTGCTTCCAGTGCCAGGGGCTCGTTCTTTCCAGAGTGGTCCCTCCACCTGCAGCTGGTGATTTCTTCCGCCCTTCAGGCTCAAACCCCCCTTCTTCCTTTGATTCCAGCTCTGTCCTCTGTGCCCACAGAACACGACTCTGCTGTCTATCACAGAACCTGACAGTTTCCGGGCCCTTTTCGTGGTGAGCACAGCCCCCAAAGACGGCAGTATTGTTATTTCCCAGAAGAGAAGACCGAGGCTCAGGTGCAGCGTGACTTGCCCAGTAAGTGGCCAGCAGGAGCTGGAGGACCTCTGGCCAGGCTGGCTGGCGGCGAGGTGCCAGCTCGGCGGCGCCAAGGGGCCTCAGTGGGGAGAGGCCGCAGCGGAACAGCAAGGGCGGAAGTGCCTTCCATGCTTTTCACGCGAGACCCTCACGCCTCCCATGGGGACGATGGGACCACTGAGTGCGGCCAGCGGCCCAGGTCTGGACCTGGACATGGCAGTGCCTCAAGTCCAGATACGAGATGGAGTCCTGGGCACCCCTTCAACGTGGAGCTTTCTGAAATGTTTCTTTAACCCTCAGACCGAGCTGGGCACAGCCCGGGTGGGGCGTGGGGGGTGGAAGGGTAGGGAGGGTTGTTCCTCCGCTTAAAGCTCCTGTTCAGCAAAACAAAAGCCCCTCAGTGAATTAAACCCACTCCCTGCCGAAGGCTGCTTAGCTAGCACCCACGTTTACTCCTGCCTTTCACCTCCCTGTCACTAACAGAGCATCCTGCCCCCTGTGGGAGGGGATTCAGGTGAAAGCCATTCTCTCTGCCTCCATACCTGTCCTGAGACCTTGGCACCGGGGACGCCGTAAGGCAGGCCTGCGCCACCAGCCCTGGATGGACACCGTCATAGGAATGCAGGGAGACCAGGGTGTTCCGTCCTCCCGGGACCACAGAGGTTACCATGGCAACCCAGAGGAATGGGCCCCTCCCCCCACCTGCAGCCAACCTGAAGCTGCGGACAGCCCTGAAGCTGCGGAGGGCACAGGGGTGGAGGGCCCAACAGGAAATGGGGGGGAAGTGCAGGGCCAAGGCTGGAGCGAGCTGAATGGGGGCACTGGCCTGGGACGCAAAATTTATGGAGATGCCAAAAAATCCCCGTGATGGAGATAAATCCTATTCAAATCAAAATGAATGCAAAAATATCCTTGACAAAATATCAAACTTGAACACAAAAACAGGGTCCTAGAGGGCTGGAATGAGAGTGATGCAACTCGGGCCGAGCCCCGCTCTCCAGGTTTGGATCCTGCCTTTATTAAAAATTTGATTTATTCATTACGGGTGTTTTTGCAAATTCATTTTGGCTTTGCTAAATCACTGCACTGAAGTAGTATTTATCCAGCTCACTGAGCTTCCACTTTGTACCTGAGGTAAAGGCCTTGCTTGTCTCAGGCCTGGAGGGAAGGACAGGCTGAGTCAGGGCATGGGTGAGCGTGATGCAGCTGGAAATGCTCTCGTGTGACAAGTCCCCAGGAGACATGGGTTCAAGAGACTGCAGGGATTCCTCTCAGTTCTGACAGCAGCAGATGCAGATTTTAACCAGGCTGCACCATGAAGGCTGCAACCGGGGAGCAGGGGGCCTGGTATGCACACGGGCCCCACCTCCAGGGTGACGATGACTGGTGACTTGGAAGGTGGCTCCCATCGCCTGCCCCCCTCAGGCTGGCTGCTAAGGGGAAAGGAGGAGAGAAGAGGGGAGCCGGGGCGGGGGCAGGAGGGGGAGAGGCTGGCAGCTCTGTGCGCCCGGAGCGGGAAGGCAGGGTGGCTGTGATTGCCTGAAGCTGAGAGGCTGCTGACGAATGTTACGAATAATCAAACTTCAGATCTGACACCAGCTCAGGCTGCGATTACTGTTTTGAATGGAAATCGAACCCAAACCAGTAATTACCCCACTGAGCGATGCCATTCTCACTCTGGAGGCTGCTCCAGGCAGAGAAACGGCATCTGCACGTCAGCATCAGGCCTCGGGGAGAGGCTTCTGCGAGGGGTCCTCGCCCAGGAGCACGGCTGGCCTGGCCTCCCCAACCCGAAGGCTCACAGTCAACAGACTTGCCCACCCACCGTCCACAGCGTCCACGCAGAGTCTGGACCTCAGGCCTCGCTGGCGCTGTCGCCGCCTGGGACAGCCTCCTCCCCAGCACAGACGAAGCCCCCCAAGCCTCTGTCTGGGACCCCTGGATGGCCACCAGTGGTTCCCTGTTAGACTGAGGGGCGCTTGGAACAGGCTGAGCTGGGGCCAAGTGAGAGCGGCAAGGCCACCACAGGTGCCAGGGCCACCCCAGCCTGTCGCCGCCCTGACGAGCCCATTCTTGCTCCTGGCGCCAGGTGAGAGCAAGGTATGCCTGGAAACGAGCATTCCACAGCCTCAGCCTCAGCCTGCGTCTCCTCGGCAGCCCTCCTCCTATCCGGACAAGCCCTAGATGCTGGCACCACCCAGAACGGGACAGAGCGGCGGAGGCCACCCCTGCACCCGCACCAGCTCCTCTCCCAGGTGCTCTCGTGCCTGGGTCCTGGCCCCTGGCTTCCCCGCAGGGTGGCTGGACGGTAAAGAAACACCAGACACGCCACGGCGGGACCAGGGATGGCAAGGCTCTCGGTCCGCACATCACCCACACCTACACCTTCTGCCCCTGCGCTGCGGCCCGAAGGGGAGGAGGACACCTGCCCCTAGCTGCCCTGGGGGAGGAGGACAAGCAGGCGGGTGATGTCAGATCAGCACACCTGCAGGGCGTCCCTGATGGCCCCTCCCCCCACGACCCAGAACTGCAGTGTCTGGAGGTGTGTCCGTGAGCTGCCTCAGGGACAGAGCGAGCTGGCGAGGCCTAGTGGGATTCGGAGCGTGTGTGACCGCAGCCTTTCTGGCTGGAATTGGACAGTGAACAGAGAGCAGGTGGCTCCCAGGGCCTTCCCAGGAAGGAGCCGGTGCCTCAAGGGTGCCACCTAGTGGCAGCACAGCAGGACTGCAGCTCTGTTTTCAGGCTGTGGGGTTTCCTTGTGCCCTGGCCCTTCCCCTGAAACAGATCCCTGAACTCAACTGTGCAAAGAGGAACCAAGGAAAGAGGTTGAGTTTTGTTCTCAGAGGCTCAAGGCTTGGAGAAAAGAGGGCACAGTGGGCCCTGGGTCGGCCAGACGGAAGCAGGCGGAGGAGGGGCTGTGCCTCTAGAGCTGGGTCCCTCCAGGGCACACCTGTGCCGTTATCATCTGCTCACTCAGTGATGTCTCCCCCCTGCTCTACTGGGACCTCAGCTCTGTCACCTGCTCCTGGCCTGGCCCAGGGAAGAGAGATGACGGGAAAGCCACACCCAGAACTAGCCTGGTCACGCTCTCAGTGGCTGAGAGATCTGGGGTCCCGGAGAAGCTGTGCTCACCGCCAGCTAACTCACCCGCTCCTGCAGCCCAGGAATGGGCTCACTCTTGGCCTGGGGTTGGGCAAGGTGCTGCCGGCGCCGAGCGCTGAGACCCTGGCTGTCCCACCTGCCTGCTGCCCCAGTCGGCTCCCGCCAGAGGAGGCAGCGGAGGTGGCGGGAGGTGAGCAGTCCCCAGAGTAAGCTTCCCAGGTGTGGAGAGCCCTCATCCAGGGTGAGCCAGATGTGTGGGGGTGCCGGCGAAGGGGGGATGAACCTTTTCTTAAACGGCCAGACAGTAAATGCGTTAGGCTTGCAAGCGGAGCTGTGCACAACCCCGGGGTTGTGGTGTGAGAGCAGCCAGGGTGGAAACAAACAGCTGAGCCTGGCTTCCCTCAGCTAGTTACCAAAACAGGCTGCCAGCCCACCCACATGGTTTGCGCACCCAGTAGGAACTCGCTGCCCGCTGGCACGGCTGCCCGCGCGGCCACCCAGGACTGAGCCCTGACCTCACCCAAAGGCTGCCGGCAAGGACTCCAGGCCCACTTCACAGCCGCCTCCTCGCCAGGCGGGGGCTGCTCTCAGAGGGTTAAGGTGCAGGGGCCGGAGGAGGAAAGGTCCGGGCGGTCAGAAGTTTGGCCAGTGGGACCCCCAGATTGAGGGCTCTCCCCCCCACCCAGCCCCTTGCCCACAGGCGCCCACACTCACCCGCAGCGAGAGGCCCTTCGCCGTGGCGGCTGCTCCCCCTCCCGCCCCGAGGGGGTCTCTGTCCCTTGGGCTGATGACCCTCCGGCCCCTTCCCAAGCAGAAAATCCTCAAAGCTGGGCTGGGGGATGGGGCCGCCGCTGCCGCTGCTGCAGGACAGATGACACCCCGGGGAGGGCGAGGGGGCCCGAGCCGGGCGGAGGTGTAACCCGGCACCGGGCCCCGCGGGCCCTGGAGAGGCCAGGCCGGAACCCACCCCTGCCCCGCGAGGCCGGGCCGGGCTGCCCCTACCGGGTCCCGGACACAGCACCGGAGCCCGCGCCAGCCTCCCCACCCGAGCCCTGGTCCCCCTGCGGGTGGCGCCGCCGTGAGAAGATCGCGAGGCACCGGCTCCGGCTGGTTCCCGGGCGCTCCGGTTACACTAAAAGTGAGACTAGGCCAGATGGTATCGAGGCTGCGCCGTCTCATCCAACTTTGATGCGGCCCGGATCGCCCCGAGCCCCTCGGGCGTGGCGGACTGGCGGACGGACGCGGGCCGCTCCCGGCTCTTTGGGGGATGTGCCGCCGCTCACCGCCCAAGGCCACACCCACATCTTTCAGCCCCTGCCCCCGGCCGCGCTAAAGCGGGGGTGAGGAAGCCAGGAGGGGGAGGGGGGCACCTCCAACACCCCGGGGGGCCTTGGTGGGTCACGGGCCTCCTACAGCCCACCAGCGGGGCAGAAACTGCCCAGGCAAAGGCGCTGTCAGGTCCGGCTAGCGGCGGAAGCCTGCTGGTCCTGGGCCAGGGGAAGGCCAGCGAGCCCGCCCTGCCTCCGCTCCCGCTCCCCTGTCGGTCCAGGCAGGCAGGGCACAGAAGACGGTGGGAGGCAGCTGGCCAGCCGCCCCCCGCAAGTCGATCCTCCCCAGAGCAACCCCCACCAAATGCACACCGCAGGCACACCCACAGCACACCTCTCTCGGTGGCACACGCTCCCCTCCCTGCAGAGGTGTACAAGGCCATCGATGCGCAAAGCAGTGCACACACACCCGGGTCAACACCCACCTCAGACGGACTCTTCCTGGCGCACATGCAGCTGCACACACGGGGAAAGACGCAGAAGCCTTCGCCCAGCAGAGCCCGCCCTGTCACTACATCTGGTCTCTGCCCCTGGCGCCGGAGAGGAGGGCACACCAGCACAGCATCCAGAATGTCCCACCCAGGACAAACCAGACGGGGTAGGGTGTGTGTGTGTGTGTGTGTGTGTGTGTGTGTGTGCAAAGGCTGTGCCCTGTCTGTGCATTGGGCATTCCGGGCATGGAATTCAGCTGGTCTGCAGTGCCTGGGAGGGCACAGAGGAGGCAGGGCCAGGCTGGGATTAAATCTCTGCTGAGGAACCTGACCTTGTAAGAAGATCCTCCCAGACCCCGTCACCCAGCTGCGGGCCCTCCGGTACTTCAAAGGCTCCTGGACCTGAGTGCCACCCCTCCATTCGAGCTTGGCACAGTTCTCCAGCATCATTCATCTGCGGAACTCTGCCTCCCACGGCAACAGGACAGGCAGGCTGTCCCCTAAATCCTGCTGACTCCCCACAACCCCCCCATACACACACACACACACACACACACACACGCACGCACGCACACCTGCAGGGTTTTCTTGGTTCATCTTCAAATAAGAAGACCACATCATCTGCCCAAGACCTGGGGCGGGGGGGCGGGCTGACCGGGTACACAGCTGCTCAGCATGGACAGCACAGGAAGGCATCTCTTGCAAGCACCTGCTGAGCCACAATCTCCTGGACAGGACCCAGGCTCAGTTGCATCCATCTATCCACAAGGCACAGCATTTTCTGGGATAAAGGAACAGACAGCAACAGGTGCCCATGAGCCTGGCAACTGTTCCCCAGACTGTGGGCACGGCTGGCCCTTCCTTTCTTCCCTGGTCACAGGTATGATGTCCCTGAAGCCGGGGTCTTTCTGCTTTTGCTTGAAGGCATCCAGTGACCCTGCCTGGGGCACCCTGGTGACTGATGACTTTAAGCCTCTGTGGGACAATCTTAAAGGCCAGGTCCTAAGGGTGGGGTCTGCTCAGCGACCTGACCTACCTGTGGTCTCTCCATTGAGGCTAAAGGTTCAGTCCCTCTTGGGGAGACCGAATCTTGTCCCCATGCCTTGGGCACTGCCAGAGGCCACCTCGCTTCTCGTCCCTGGCCTGGAGGTCCCAGAACTGTGCCTTCTCACCAGCTGGCCCCAAATGGTGCCCACTGGGTCTTCATTAGCCTCTCAACCCCTGGCCTGCCTGCCTCCTCCCCTCACCGAGAGCGCCTCCTGCCCGGGTCACTACATCCATCCCTGTATCCAGGGACAGCCCAGCCTCAAGTTTCAGCAGGCAGAAAAGTCCTGCTGTGGCACAGGTTCGATCCCTGGTCCAGGAACTTCCATACGCCATAGGCATGGGCAAACCAACAACCCAAAAAACCCAAACCCAAACAATAAGAACCAGGAGAGACTGATTTCTTTTTTCTTGTTAAAAGGCAAGGCTACTTTTTGAAAACAGAAGCACATATTTTGTTAGTGTCATGTTCTCTTGTAACAGTAAAGTGAGCCTTAAACGTAAAAGGGCTGCTTGCACACTACGGATTCTCTTACTTTCTCAGTTTGACAAAAGGCCACCTGTGCAGAGAGCATCACCAGCGGCTCCGTGCCCGAGGCGGGGAGCAAGGAGCGCAGCGTGCGGTAGAGACCCCGAGCCAGTGTGGTCTCTGGTCACCAGTAAGCTCCAGGCCAGTTAAATGAGGACATGCGCGTTACCTAGTGGCGCTGGACTTGGGTATGGTCGGTTTCTGCTGGTCCACAGCCCCCTTGAAAGGGCTCTCGAGCATTATTCACCCAGCTCAGGCAGCGACCCTTCACCACAAGGAAAGCAGCTCACTTTAGAGACGGGGAGGCCGGGATGGAAGGCGATTACTCCTGCCTACTCGATACTTTTCTCAACTTTTTGATCTCCGTTTCTTTTATTTGCGCAGGTGGCAGACATGATTTTGGTAACCAACCCTCACCGGGCATTTTCACAGCCACCTAGGGGTGGGCTGAGACTGCAGCCAGGTCTGTTCAGCAGCTCTGTTGTACTGTCTTGGGGACCCGGCTCTTGGGAGTCACAGCCCTCCCTAGACAGGTTGAGCGCAGGTCACGTCTCGCTTCCTGTCCTTCCCTCATACTGAAAACGTATCACAAAGCTGCAGTAACCAAAACAGGCAGGTGCTGGTCAAAGGACGGACATGTGGACAACAGACTGCAAGTGAGAGTCCACAAAGCCATGTTATCTATGGCCGGTTTATTTAAAAAATCTGTTTTGAATTGAGACATGGCCTATTGATTTTTCCCAAGCACGCTAACAAGTCCACCCAACATGGAGAGAAATCGCTTCTTTAGCAGATGGTGCTGGGACAGCTGGATATCCACGCGTAGAAGAATGAAGTCGGACCCCCAGCTGAGACCACAGACAAAAAGTAACTCAAATCAATGACCTCAGTATAAACTCTAAAACCACAGAACACTTAGAAGGAAAAAATGCTAGATCTTCATGACCTGGAATTGGCGAAGGACTGGTAAATATGCCAAAAGTATAAACAAACAAACAAACAAACAAACAAAGAGATAAATTCAACTTTGTCCACATTAAAAAGCGTTGTGCTCCAAAGGACGATATCCAAAGTGAGCCTCTGCACGCTGCTGACGGGACTGGGAACGGGAACAGCCACCATGGGAAACAGTGCGGAGGCTCCTCAGAAATTTAAAAGCAGAGCCAGCATATGAGCTAGCAATCCCACGTCAGAGAACACCCAGAAAAGAATGAAATCTGGATCTCAAAGGGATTTTTCTGCCCCACGTTCGCTGCAGCATTATTCACAATAGCCAAGATCTGGCAGCAACCTAAATGTCTGTAGACCCATAAATGGATTAAAAAAAAAATATCTGACTAGTACCCAGCCTTAAAAAAGGAGGAAACTCTGCCATGTGCTCCAACATGGATAAACCCAGAGGGCCTTATGTGAAGAGAAATAAGGCGGACACAGAAGACAAGTCCTGTACGGGATCCCTTACACGTGGGCTCTCAAACAGTCCAACTCACAAAAGCAGAGAGGAGAATGCTGGCTGCCAGGGGCCGGAGGGGTGGGGACAAAGGGGAAACGCTGGTCAAAGGTACAGAGTTTCAGTTTTGCAAGAAGAACAAGTTCTGAAGAGGAGAGGGACTGCGGTTACCAACACTGTGTGATAGCCCTGGGTTCGCCAAAGAAAACGGTAACTATGTGAGGTGATGGCTACGTTAATTAGCTTAATGGCGGTTGTCATTTCAAAAGATATTATCTGTATGTATCTCAAAACATGAAGTTGTACATCTTAAATACACACAATGCCTATGCATCCATGAGACCTCCGTAAAATTGAAAAAAGAACATCAACCAAAAGACATGCCTTAAAATGCCCGCTATTAATAATAGCCAAAATCTGGAACTATTTCAAGTGTCCTTCACTGTGGGATGGCTAAGTCGTGTGAATTCACACAGCAGAACGCTGCATTGCCACGAGAATGAGCAAACCGGAGCTTCGTGCACAAACACAGAAGAAGCTGCTGTTGAACTCAAGAAGGAAAACAGAGAAGCGTATCGCTGATACTCTAAACAAACAAACAGACAGTAAAACGAATCTTTGCTATTAGAAGTCAGCCCAATGAAAGGATGGTGGTAGCTCTTGTTCCTGATTCCAAGAGTGTATTCACTTTGTGAAAATTCACCAAACTCTTCACTTATGATTTGTGCACTCCTATGCAGGTTATACTTCAATAAACGGTATAAAAAACAAAACAAAACAAAAAGACAGGCCAATGACTAGAATGGACCTTTCTCAAGGAAGATACACAAATGGCCGACAAGCACATGAAAAGATGGTTAACATCTTTGGTCCTTAGGAAAACACAAATGGAAACCACAATAAGAAACCATTTCACTCATCCTGGGATGGCTGTCCTAATACCAGTGTTTTGTAAAATGGAAAACAGCATTGCTGGTGAGGACACGGAAAGAGCGGGTCCTTGTACATTGCTGGTCGCCATGTCCCATGGCGCCGTCACTGTGAGGAAGTTCGGCCTTGCTTCAAAAAGCTGAACATAAAATTGCCGTGGGATCCAGCAAGTTCACTCCAAGGTATATGCTCAAAAGAACTGAAAATGGACTGGAGCAAACCCGTGCACACCAGTATTCACAGCAGCGTTTTCACAGCAACCAAGAAGAGGAAACCACCCAAGCGTCCATCAATAGACGACGGGATGTACAAAATGTGGGATATTCATACAATCGAGTATCATTCCGCCAAAAAAGGAATGAAGTTCTCATTCATGTTACAACACAGGGGAACCTGCAAAACATTATCCTAAAGTAGCTAAGAGACAAAAGGAAAAATACTGTCTGATTCCACTCATATACAATATCTAGAAGAGGCAAATTCACAGAGAGTAATTAGAAGGTACTGGGTGCTGGGAGAAAGGGGTAACAAGGAAGTTTTGTTTGTTTTGTTTTGCTTTTTAGAGGTAGGGCTTTCCATACCCGCAGCATGTGGAAGTTCCCGGGCTAGGGGTCTAACAGGAGCTGCAGCTGCCGGCCTATACCACAGCCACAGCAACGCTGGATCCGAGCCACGTCTTTAACCTACGCCACAGCTCACAGCCATGCCGGATCCTTAACCCACTGAAGGAGGCGAGGGATTGAACTTGCGTCCTCGTGGTTACTGGTCAGTGTGTTACCACTGAGTCACAACGGGAACTCCAGAAGTTGTTTGTTAATGAGCATAAAGTTTTTGTCTGGAGTGAGGAGAAGGTTTGGAAATCTGCACTGGTGAGGGTTACACAAAACTGCGACTGTAATTGATGCCACTGAATTATACACTTAGAAAGCATTAAAATGGCTAATTTTATGTCATATATACCACACACACACACACACACACACACACACAAGCTGTACTGCTATACACTAACAATGAGGTTTGGAAATCGAGATTTTAAAATACCATCTACAATTTCATTGAAAATGATGTGCTACTTAGGGATAAATCTTCCAAAAGAGGTTAAAGACTTGTACTCTGAAAACTACAAAATATGCCTGAGAAAAATTAAAGATCTAAATAAACAAAAGTATGTATTTTACATTCACAGGTTGTTGGAAGGCCCGATATTAATTACTAAGAGCCAACTGTCCCCAAGTTGATCCATAATCCTAACCGAAATCCCAGGACGCATTTTGTTTGGTTTAGTTTTGTTTTTGTAGCACCTGAAAGTCTCATTGTAAAATCAATGTGAGATTAAAAAGGGCCCAGAACAGCCAAAACTTGGGAAGAGACGACCCCGGGTCTTCAGGGCTTGGGTGAAAGGGCCTCTGCAAACCATCTCTTCTGTCTCGCTTTGACTCCACCATCACTGAGACACCTCCTCATTTCACTTGCCCCGTAGCCTGATTCTGGGACGGGAGTGGGCCCCAGGCAGGGCCAGAAAAACTGTCATAACCAGAAAGGGATCTGTACAACTGTGCGCTAATAATGAGTATTGTGGTTTGAAACAGAAAAAAGAAGAACAAAGTTGCTGGGCTCGAACTACTTGATTTCAAGACTTCCGAGCTGTAGTATCAGGACAGTGAGGTACCGGCAGCAAGAAAGCCAGCAGATCTGTGGAACAGAACAGAGTGCACAGCCATCAAGAGAAGGACAAGTGACGAAGGTACCAAAAAAGTAAAGTCCTTTCAGCAAACGGTGCTGGAACAACTGGATATTCATCTTTAAAAACCACATCACTCGTACACGAAAGTTAATTCAAAATAGAGCGCAGACCTAAAAACGTTCCACCTAAAATTAGAAAACTCCTGGGAGAAAATCTTTGTCACCTTGAGGTAGGCAGTGATTTCTTAGACACGACACCAGGAGCACAACGCATAAAAGAGCAAACTGATAAATTGGACTGAATCGAGAGTAAGAACTTCTGCTCTTCCAAATACATGGGAGGATGGGGAAAAAAAGCCACAGACTCGAAGAAAATATTTGCAAGTCACATATCTGATAAAGGACAGGTACCCAGAATATGCCAAGAACTCTCAAAATTAAATAATAAGGAAACGACCCCATTGGAAAAACAGGGAGAAGATTTTAACAGGCACTTCCCCAAAGAAGCTATATGGATGGCAAACAAGCATATGAAAAGATGCTCAGTATCACTGGCCCGTTAAAAATGCACACTGAAATCACAGTGGGTACCACTACCTACCTATTAGAATGGCCAAGGTGAGAGACTGACCCTATGAAGTCCGAGAAAGGACACAGAAGAACTGGGACTCGCATACGCTGCTTGTGGCGGGAACGGGAAATGGGACAGCCACGTGGGAAAAGCTGCACAGTCTCCTTAAAAGTGAAATGTACATCTGCCATGTGATTAGACAAGTCCGCTCCTAGGTATTTACGCAAGAGAAACCCAAATGCTTACATATGGACAGTCACCAGGCTTAAGCCGCAAAGTGGAAACAACCCAAGTGTCTAACGAGGCGAAGAGATGAACAAACTACGGTGTCTCAATATAATGGACTATTACTCAGCAATGAAAAGCAATGAACTTACAGATTCAGGCAATCACCCGGGAGAACATCGAAACGACCGTGCTGCCCGAGAGAAGCCACACCAAAAAAAGAGTGTGCAGAGAACGGTCCCCACTATGTGAAATTCCAGGACACGCAAAGACCTCAGACCAGGGGTCCCCTGAGGATGGGGAGCGTGGGGGCCAGGAGCAAGAACCGGGGAGAGACAAGGACCCACTAGCCTCCCGCTGTTCCCAAACAGGCACACTCCTGCCCAGGGCCTGCCCGCGCTGCTCCCCTGCTGTGGAACCACACATCGACGGCTCCCTCCCCAGTGGCCACAGGCCTCGCTCCCTGGCTGTCGTAGGGTCTCTGCCGAAATATCACCTTATCACAGTCTCCCTACCCTGGGCTGCGGCACAGCACATGCACCGCCCGCAGGCAGACTCTTTCCTTCCTCCTCCGCTTTATTTTTCTCCTTTACACTTACTGCAGAATATGTCATTAGCACTGATTTTATACACATAACTGATAAACACTGATATTTTGGTCTATGACTATCTCCCTTCACCAGACGCTAGAACTTTGGGACCAGGCACTTGGTTCTGTGCGCTGCTTTGTCTCCAGTCCCTAAAACCTTGCCCGCCATTCAGGAGGTGCTTGATACATATGTGTTAAGTGAACGGACCCCCTCAAGAGGTAGGTAAAATTATTATTGTATTTGTTAAAGAAGGAGGTTAAGTCGCTGGTCCAAAGTCACACACCCAATCACGGAGGGCGCTGGGCTCGGAACGCGGGTCACTCGGACCCCAGAACCCACGTTCTGAGCAACACGACTCCACAGCGTCAGAGTCGGGAGTCAAAGTCACAAACAGACGGGTGAGCCCACGACCGTGCAGCTGAAGGACTCTGCAGTGTGCGCCTGCTGGAGGACAGTCTGGCCACCAGACCAAAATCTGAAACTTTCCGACAGCAAAGATTTGGAAACGACAAAAAGGTCCCTGCAAGGGACGGACTGAGGTGCAACAGAAGTGACGAGGAGGCAGGAAGTGACAGAAGAGCAGGCTGGGTGCGACCAGTTTTTCTCAAAGGCGATACCACTCAGAGTACGTGGTGTGGACAGAGGGTCAAGTGACAGGGTCTTGGGGAGACTTCCTGCTGTTGCCCAGCAGTTAAGAACCTGACTAATATTCATGAGGATGCGGGTTTGATCCCTGGCCTCGCTCAGTGGGTCAAGAACCTGGTGTTGCCACAAGCTGTGGTGTGGGTCACAGATGCATGGATCTGTGGCTGTGGCTGTGCTGCAGGACGGCAGCGGAGGCCCCTACTCGACCCCTAGCCTGGGAACCGCCACAAAAGTGGCCCTTAAAAAAAAAAGAGCCAAAAAAGTCTTGAATATGATATTTGGCAAAGGTGTGGGAAATGGGAGTGAAGGTAATCCAGGAGAAACAAGAACACTGAGAGGCGATGGAGACGGCCTAGCTGCCGATGAAAGTGGTGCAGTTTTGTGGGTCTAGTGCCTCGATAATAAAGGGGAGGAGAGCCTGACGCTGATCCATGCAGGGCTGCGGTGGCAGCAAGTGTGTGTGGGGAACCACAAAGCCCTAGTGAGCGATTCCAATAATCCCTCAGGTGGGCCAGGTGGGGAAGGGAAGAAGAGAGGCCAGGCAAAGGCTGACAGGCCAGAAGACAATGCAGAGACGAAGGCCCTGTGTGGTGGTGGAGGCGGCGTGTGATGGCCAGAGGCCACAGGACGGGACCTTCCTGTCCATGACTTAGAAGTGAAACATCCTGGGCCTCAACAACCAAGCATTTATCCCGTGGGCAACTGAAGAGAACTCTCCAGAATGGGAAGTTCTGGAAACTGGAAGGAATGCTAGTTTAGTCACCGACCTGGGCACCGAAGCCTTTGGGGATAAGGACTCTGGGGTTTTCATCCAGGAACAAGACAATTAACCGAGTGGCAAAAGCTGTTGACAGCACCCACAACTAAGGGGACTCTGTGCCAGTCGTTTTTCAGGCATTGTTTCATTCCATCTTTATCATAATCAGAGACACAGATAGAAAGGACAGATCAAATGACGAGACTTGGAAAGTTTAAGGTATTAAAGTCTTGAAGCTTCATCTGACTACCAGGATGCAAAACAGAGAATATACAGTTGTCAGTGGAGGTAGTGACTGTGATGTGTCAGCCGTGTTGGTGGCCCGGCTGGACGGGGAGTCCACAGGCGCGGCAGGCGCAGGACTGAGCTCAGCAGAGGGACTGGGGGCGGGGGAGGGCTGGTAAAAGCATTGAGTCGGCTAACTGAGAATGGAGCACAACGGAAAAGAGCAGAGGGCCCTGGCGTGTGCATGCATTTAGACATGGGAACCAAGAGGAGGCAGCGGTTTTTAAAAGGCAGGCAGCGTATCGTAATAGACTGTAAACACGGCCATGCCTTCTCTGCAGCTCCCCGCTTCAAGAGGTGAGGCTTATTTCTCTCACCCTTGAATGTGGGCTGACATTTTGACTTATGCTGGCCAAAAAAAAACGTGAGAAAGTGATACGGTGCAAGTTCCAGCCTCGGCCCTGAGAGGCCCCGCAGCTCCCTCCCTTCCTTTCACCGAGAGCTCTTCTACAGCCTGTGAACTAACCCGAGCCAGCCTGTGAGAAGACCAGAGGGGTTGCAGAGAAGCCCTGGATGGGCCAGCCTTCACAGCCGGGGCCCCAGACACCAGAGCCAGTGCAGCCAAGAAAAGCTGACGCTGGCCTAGACCGCAAAACCTTCCCAGCTGAGCCCAGCCCAGATTGCCCGTCCACAGAATTTTTGAGGCTAACTCAACAATGGTTACTGTTTTAAGCCACGACATTTTCTACTTATTTATTTTCTGGCAGACCCCTCAGCATGCAGAAGTTCAAACAGATGTGGACCGAACCTGTGACACAGCAGCGGCCCGAGCCACAGCAGTGACAAGGTCGGACCCTTAACCCACTGAGCCACCAGGGAGCTCCTAAATCATCAAGTTTATTTTTTCTATTTTTTTTTTTTGTCTTTTTGCCTTTATCTAGAGCTGCACCTGCAGCATGTGGAGGTTCCCAGGCTAGGGGTCTAACAGGAGCTGTAGCGGCTGGCCTTCGCCGCAGCCACAGCAACGCGGGATCCGAGCTGCGTCTGCAACCTACACCACAGCCCATGGCAACGCCAGATCCTTAACCCACTGAGAAAGGCCAGGGATCGAACCCGCAACCTCACGGTCCTTAGTCGGATTCGTTAACCACTGAGCCACGAAGGGAACTCCTAAATCATCAAGTTTAGAATTGATTTGTTACACAGCCATAGATAACGGACATAGAGATGGCCTCGGAGCCAAAGAGGGAAACAGCTTAAATAAACAGATTACGTACTAAGAGGTCAGCTTCAGTGGGGACTGACAAGGTGCCTTCCCAGGTTCAAAGCTGTGGTGGGGACAGAGCCAGAGAAGAGGATGGGAGGTGGGGGTTAAGTGTAATCAGCAGTTCACTCCTAGAGTGGGGGTCTGCAGAGTCACCGAAATTCACTTTTAATATCTGTGTACCACAGGCATTTGATGTTTCTGTTGCCTTTTTGAGGACGGCGTAACTTTTTGAATAATCCAATAAACTTTAAAAAGTAAGTACTGACTAGAAAGTGGAGGTGGGTGGTTCAGACCAGTGGTTCCAGCTGTATCAGAATCAAGTGGGAAGTCTTACACAAACGTTGATTCCAGGGTCCCATAGGCGGATATTCGGATCAGTTAGTTTGGACAAGGGCCAGGGGAATGGTTTTCTTCACCCACCTCCCAGGGGTTGAGGGTGCCAGGGTGAGAAAAAAAGACTTCTGGGGACAGAACCCCAGGAAAGCTTTTGGGGTCTAACAAGGAGCAAGGAGAACAATGATCTTCAAACCGAACTTCTGTGACCCTTACAAGTATTAGTTAATAAAACGGTAGCAGGCACCACTTATGACCATGTCTGTCCCAGGCTGTGGTGTTTATTACTGCGGCTAATAAGCTTGTGACACTTGCCCACAGAGATGAAGAAACTCAAGTCTAGAGAGGAAAAATACTTTGTTCAAGGTTAGCTAGGCGGATTCAGAATTTGAACCCAGGTTTTCTAATTTCAGAGTCTTGCTGCTTTTGTTTGTTTGTTTTTGTAGGGAAAAAAAAAAAGGTTAGTTACCGTACAGAATCATCTCAATTTAAAAATGTCCCAGGAGTTCCCACAGTGGCCCAGTGGGGTAAGGATCTGGCGTTGCAGCAGCTACAGTGCGGGATTCTGTACCTGGCCTGGAAACTTCCACGTGCCACGCCTGTGGAAAAAACATTTCCTCCCACGTATGTACAGACCTTGGGTGTAGATGCTCCCAGGGGTCTCCCTAGAATCTGGAGAAGGAATCCAGACAGTCCTGTCTCCTCTCCAGGGCCCAGCCCACAGTTCAGACTCAAAATACGTCTGCTGATGAAGTGAATGAATGCGCCATGTGGAATCTGAACACAGGCTCGAAGCTGTCATTATTTTCAGGTCAACGTCCCAGTCATTTCTGAGCTCCCCTCCACAAGGGGCACTGCTTTTCCAAAGAGCAGTTTCGCTACGATTGTGGGCAGAAGGTCGGCAAGCTGATTGCTAGGACTGGGCAAGGAAGGTTGGGGAGGAAACAGAATCCGACGGAATCCTTCCTTAAAGACGACGCCGAAAGCAAAGAAGGGGACGCGCGGAACCCATCCTGCAGAGCGGGCAGGACAGCGGGGAAGAGATTCGCATGCTGAGGAGCCACGGCCACAAGGATGAGAAGAGACGTGGGGCGGACTGGAGGTGACAGCCAGGGCCGGGCGGGAGGGAGGGTCCCTGGGGGACTCACGGGGTGTCGGGCGGGGGCAGGAGGGACGCGTCTTCCTCTGAGTCCCTGAGGACCAGGGCCATCAAGAGCCCCGACGATTTTAAGCAGAAAAAAGAGGAGAGCAGCAGGAAGCAAGGGTTCAAGGAGGTGAGAGCCTCCTCCGCGCTAATGAAGTTTCTCTCCCAGCCCTCGCCACGCAGCGCCCTGGATCAGAAAATTTAACTTCAGAATTTCTGGAGAGTGACGTGGGGGCTAAGAACTTTAACAACAACAACCTACTATTTACTATCGTCATGACTAAATTTTTTTTAAATAGGTGGTATTTAATACCCCCCCCCC
>PVHT021183549.1:546235-564795 GCA_004024745.2 Catagonus wagneri
GGGGGGGGGGGGGGGGGGGGGGGGGGGGGGGGGGGGGGGGGGGGGGGGGGGAGGTGGGTGCCAGCCCGCGGGTCCCGGCGCCCAGGCACGCTCCGCGACAGCTCTGCCCCGCGGGGGATGCGGGCGTGACGACACCCGCGCTCGGCTCCCGTTTCGGATATCCGAGGCTCTGGGCAAGCCGTCCCGGATGCTCGAGGGTCCGAGGGGCGCCCATGCCCTCTCTCGCCCCGCGGACCCGCTCCTCTCCCAGGAGTGCGGGCGTCGGCGGGCGCCCACGCAGAACCACCGGGAGGGGCCTGGGGAGCCCATGCCCCAGGCGCCCAGCCTACCCGTCGTAGCTCCAGCGGCTGTAGGACAAGGTCCGGTGGCTGCTGACTCCCTCCATCTCGGCCTCACGACTCCGGCTTCGAGCCGTGCTGGCGGCGGCGGCGGCGGCAGCGGCGCTGGTCTCTGCGACCGCTTCTGTGCGGCGGGGGCCCGGCGGCGCGGGCGGAGGACTGTACCATTCGCCCCCCGGGGGGGTGACACCGCCCCCCCCACCCCGGCTCCGCCAATGGCTGGGACGTGCAGGCCGCGGGGACCCGGCTCGCGGGGCCCCCTCCCCCGCGCTCGAGGCCCGAGTCCCGCGGGGGCGCGGCTGCCGCAGCCCTTATTTATTTATTTCCGAGGTGCGCTCCACGTCGCCATGGCAACCGTTCCATCTTTTCCGGCGTCAGAGGGCGCCGCCGCTGTTTTCAAACCTTCCCGGGGACGGGGACCACTTCGTGGGCACTTTCCTTCTCCTGCTCGCGTAGGACTCCAGGATAAGCGCCCCGACCTCAAACCCCTGCGACGGAGAAACCCCTTCCATTCCCGCGTGGGGGTTCACCTGTTCACCCTCTCCAATTGCTGCGCTCAGGACTGGGAACATACACCCCGAATTTCAGATTCCCGCCGTCTCCCTGCCCCGTCCCCGCAGCAGGGTAATCCTTTGAAACACAGGAGCGCCTCTGTTCCTGAAACCGTCGCGACACAGCCGCCTCCCTACCGAGTGGAAACCCACTTCTCCCTCCCGCCGGATTCAATTGGCGTATTGTGGCCCCTTGGGTTCCGAGGGCTGAGATCTGTAAACACTTCCAGGCCATCTCATTATTTTGTTTTCCCTTCATTACTATTAAAAATCCTTTGGAAAAAAAAATCCAGTTGTGTTGACTCAATTTCGTCTACACCAGTAAGAGGGTTGGGAGAGGGGTCTGTCTGGTGGAGAGCTGACCTGTGCCTCCCATCTGGCCCTCCCTTTTCCCCCTTTCTTTCCTCCACCCGGGCTGCTGGCGGCGTGGATTTACAGCTATAATCTTCTTGCAGAGGTCGTGGAAGCCTAAGAAGGGCCTTTCAGCGCCGCTGTTGCGGGGAGGCTGTGCTAACATGCTGAGCGCAGGGTCCAGTGCAGGTGCCAAGGTTCCCTGGAGGTGGTGTGCAGGTGGTTAGGGGCTGAGCTGCGCTAATCCAAGGATCAGGGTCAATGCCTGTGAAATTAGGCTTGCCTGTTAACCCTGTGGGTCACTGGGCTTGCAACTTGCAGTGCACCTGATGCATCCAGCCCACAAATATGTTTTCGTCTGTCCTGCAGCAGGTTTTTCTTTTTCATTAACACAAAAATTGGGAGATTTAACAGACTTGGCTTTGTGTTCTAACTTGAAAACTAAGACACTCTGGGTCTGCCTTCAGCAGGGCGGGTGCAGAGCAGAGCAGAGCAGAGCAGAGCAGTGGCTGCTGTCCTTGCAGGACTGTGTTCTCCTGTTAGCTTCAGGCCCCCGCCAGCCAGCTTCTCTCAGTTGCATAAGCTGCTGGTCCCTACAGCTTTGGAGTTTGCCGCTCTGTGCAACACTGTCGTCTCTGGAACCAATGAAGTCCCCCACCTGGGCCTCAGGGCTGCCCCAAAGCATCAGTAACCAGGATTTACCAAGGGCCAGGCTCTGTACTGAGCAGGCTGACACTATTCTGCCCTCCGAAGTCTCTTCTCTGAAGGCCTTATGCAAGGGCAACAGGACCCCAGAAAGGACTCCCGCCAAGAGAGACGCTGCCCGGGCGGCACTGCCCACTCCAGCCCGTGCCAGGTCAGGGCCAGCCGTCACTGAGACCTCCTGAGACTGACACTGGGTACCGGCTGCCAGGCCCCTGGAGCCTGCCTTGGAGGTAGTGATAATAAACACAGATTCTGCCTCCCTGGGGACCCAAGCTGTTGGCACAAGACAAGAATTCTACAGCTGGAAGGGCCGAGAGCAGGCTCTTGGCTGCTGGACGGTCAGACCTCTGCCTCCAAATTTTGACCCCCAAATAGGAAGTACAAATGAGCCCACGGCCCGGCGTCCTGCACTGGGGCTGAGAGTAACAGAAAAGCTATGTCTCAGACACCCTGGAGGGACCCTGGGCTGGGCAAAGGGAAGCGCCTAAGAAGGCCTTGCAGAAAGGACCCTTGGCTCTGCAGCGCCAGGAGCTGTGCGCCAGCACCCTGGAGGGGTGGTTTTAAAGCATGGTCACAAAATCCCTGACATCCTGCTCACCAAGAGGTAAAATCCACGTTGCCTGATTCTGGATGCTGTGTGACTTCGGAGGCTACGCAATACAAGGGCTCCCAGTGGCCCTTGTTCCCCGGAGCCCCGAGTCCCCACGGAAGGCGTCTGACTTCCACGCGGCTGCCATGCTGTGAGGAAGTCTAAGTCACCAGCAAGTCCTGTGTGGAGGCTTCTACTGACAGTCTCAGCTGACCCGGCCTGTGAGTCACAGCTGGACCCAGACACGTAAACAAGAACCCTTCAGAAGATTCCAGCCCCGAGCCCTTCAAGGCGTCCCGGGCTGCCTGAGTCTCCCAGATGAGGCCCCAGACCTCCTGGGGGACAGAGGCGTGCTCCTTGCTGTGTCAAATGGCCCGCACTTTATGCCCTAGATAACCGGGTGGCAGTGTTCATCCCAGAGACGCTGGCCATTTTTCCTTGAAAGCTGATTAAGGGCCTTGGAAGGGCCTCAATCTGCATAAAAGAGCTGCAACAAAGCTACCTGATTGCCTTGCAGAGTGAAGCATCAGGGTGGGAGGTGTTGCTGTGGGTGGTTGGATGCCGAGTGGGAGGAGCTAAGTCTGGAGCTCGGAGAGGGAGGGAATACAGAAGAAAGGCTTGGGCAGAAAGGCGGGGTGACTGGCGGAAGCCTGGAGTCTAAGAGGGAAAGTGGCTGCTGAGAAACGCCTTCAGGGAGGGCACACCAGACCCCCCAAGTCAAAGGTGATAGATTGCAGATGCTCTATTTGCATTTTTATTTAGTTAGTTGTTTAGTCTTTTTAGGGCCACATGCCCGGCATATGGAAGTTCCTGGGCTACGGGTTGAATCAGAGCTGCAGCTGCCTGCGCCACAGCCACAGCAGCGCCAGATCCGAGCCACATCTGCGACCTACTCCACAGCTCATGGCAACACTGGATCCTTAACCCACTAAGAGAGGCCAGGAATCGAACCAGAGTTCTCATGGATATTAGCTGGGTTCATTAACCCCAAGCTACAACAGGAACTCATTTTATTTTATTTTGCCTTTTGTCTTTTTATGACCGCACCTGCAGCATATGGAGATTCCCAGACTAGGGGTCTAATCAGAACTGAAGTCACTGGCCTACACCACTGGCACAGCAATGCTGGATCCAATCCGCATCTGCGACCTACACCACAGCTCATGGCAACGCCAGATCTGTAACCCACTGAGCAAGGCCAGGGATTGAACCCGCGACCTCGCTAACGGCTGAGCCACGACAGGAACTCCACCTCTATTTGCATTTTAAGGGAACTTGCAGTCCTCAAAGACTGGAGGGCTTGGGACTGTCTGTGAAGAAGGACCAGAACAAGTGGTCCCAGAACTAGGGTCCTGGCCACCCTGCAGCAGGTGGAATTCCTGAGCCATGCACACCATCCAGCACATTTCCCGGAGAGCAGGCATGCAGTGGAGGCAGCAGAGAGGACTCCAGATGAAGGTCCCCAGCGGCAAAGGAGGAACAGGGCTTGGGAGTCTGTGTCTCCAGACAACAAGCCCAGAAGGAAAAACCCTCCGGTGCCGTGCAGGCGCGGGGCTACGAAGCGCAACCATTCCCTCCACTAACACAGGCTCCATCCTGTCCGAGTAAAACTCCCGAGACAGTCCTGCTGGCTTGAACCAGGCACACCCACCTCTGCGCCCTGAACAGTCACCTTTTCCCTGCAATTTCTGTTCCCTCTGCTACTACCCTCAGGTCACCTTAGGAGGCAATGCTCCCCTTTTAAGACTCTGGCCCTAACAGACCTACAGTCCTATGTTCTCAGATCTAGGACAGGCTAGCTCTTTAATGACGTCATTGATTTCAGAGGAGCCACAACAGGAAAGTAAGCAGAGCCACGCGTGCAGTGCACAGATGCGATCCCCATGCCTAGGGACCTCTTCCCCAGCGGTCCTGACACCTGCAAGCCCAAGGTCAAGGGGTGAGGATGTCCATTCTGTTCAGGCAGCCGGGCCCTGTCTCCAAGCGACTGACACTTTGAATGACTTTGCCAACGCGATGGGCCAGCCCCACGCCCACACCACAGACTGCTGGCTTCACCTTCACGGGCCCAACTGACAACCGCATTACAAGCTCCACCCGCTTCTTCACCCAAATGGGCACGAGCGCAGGAACCCCCTCACAAGAGGCAGCACCCACCCTACTCTGAGAGCCCTGGGCTCTCCCTAAGGGAAGGAAGGGGTGGGGATAGAGGTCCAAGGTCCACACCGACTGCCAGGTCACTGTTCCTGACATCCCTGAGTCTGCTGTCGAAGGCAGGACAGGCCCTGCCTCTCCCTGGGAAGGTAACCCCACACCTGGGGCTGTGGTTCTCACCCAACTAGGGGGATGCCGGCCGTGGGCTCTCTGCACGCCTGAGCAAGGGGCTAGGTTGTGCAAACACAGGACAGTGTCACTGTTCACCGTTTAAGCTCCGACACCAACAACAGCAACAGCAAAACTGCTCTGAACACTTTTGGTAGAGATTTTAAGAGCAACCGCAGGAGCTGACTATGCCATGAAAAGGAGCACCGCGTAACAGGAGTGAAGGTCCTGGTATTAAAAACAGGCCGCCCGTGTGCTTTGTTGTTGCTGTGCTTCTGGTTTTCTTCTTCCCACTCTAAAGGGCAGCGACAGAGTGTATGACGTCCAATTCGGTGGTGGCAGGTCACCGAAGGCCCTGCCTGACATCCCTGAACTTGTGAATGATGGACAATCACGCGCTCACAGGGGCTCCCGGTGCCTCTAACCTGCACAACCTGCAGAGTATGAAGAAGGCATGTCGTTTGGATTTATTATTAATATCTGAATGTTCACTTTCAAACGCAGGCAAACATTCTAGGCTGCACTTGGAGGAAAAATCACCATGTGTGCTTTATAGGTTGAAATCCCGCTGTGTATATTTATCATTGCATGACTCTATGCTGCAATATTTACAATAATTGCGAGCCCTCTTACGTTAACGTATCAGTTATTGAGACTTTTCCAAAAGTTAAATCTGAAAACAGGCAGGCAGTTAATCTGACGTTACGAGCAAGTTAGCTATGAGACAATGTTAGAGAGAGCATGACAGTCTTTCTGAGCCAGGAGTATCTACGCTGGTGTAAACACTCTGAGGCAGAATGATCCAGAGAGCTGGGAAAGCCGAAACCCTGGCCAAGTCTGTAGCACTCCTGGCACGGAGGACACGGGCGCCCCGCTCCCAGCGTTCACTGCCACACGGGGAACCTAAGCAACGGCTGATGCGAGACCCACGGTCTCGATGGCAGGGCCTCCTAGAGCTTCGGTTCCTTGACCTGGTGCCAGAAAACGCCACGGGGAGTTCTGGGCTTCCCCTAAGGGACGTGACCCAAACGGGCTTAAACGTTTGGGTGGGGAGGATAGAGAGCACACGGGCCGGGGAGCCCGAGGTCACGGTGGGACAGCGAACGTGAATGGGCCGACGGGTCAGTTCTCAGGGAGGTGACCGTGGATCAGACGCCCTCCCTTCCCCAGGAGACAGGATGGTCCAGGAGCTCCTGCCTCGTAAGAGTCTGAGACACGGGAGGGTGGGGAACGACTGCGGTCCCCAAGATCACCCGCGGGGTTGATGACTTTCTAGGGGACTCGCAGGGCTCAGCTGTGACTCGTACAGGGAAAGGGGAGGGCCCAGGCTCGGTGACTCTCGAGGACTCGCAGGCCTCAGAGCTGCTCTTATTCTCCCGGTTTATTACAGTGGAAGGATTCAGATTAAAGTCAGAAGAGGCTCTGGAACAAAGCAAAATGATCCACAGACGAGCTTCCAGGGGACGCCTCCCACGGGCGTCCCAGGGCCTCCAAGCCTCGCCCGGGCCCCAGGGGTGAGGTGGACGGTAAGTCACGGAGGTGCCAGGCCCACGGGGCTGCCACCACGATGTCTTCTTGCCTCCCCAGGGCAGACAGCGTCGACCCCGGAAGTCCTCTTATCAGGATAAACATGCTGGTCACACTGGCCCGGCACGGCACAGAGCCCGGAGGATGCGAAAACGCTCCTAGCACACGGAGGGCTCTTGGGGAACAAGGTCAATTGCCAGGATCCAGGCCAGGGACTAGTCCTGAAGACAAGACTTTCTTTGGCACGTGGAGGGTTTCAGCAACCAGGGCCTTCCTGCCCGGGTCCAAGGCACAATCAGCAGAGACAGAAGACGCCTGGGAAGAACCCGGAGGGAGCCAGGCGCGAGCTTCCCCATGGCCCGCCACCAGTCTGGCCACACGGGGCGAGCTCGAGGCGCCAGCAACGCGCTGTGACAGCCTGTGTGCAGTGCCACCCAGCAGGGAAGCCCACTGAAGCTCACGCCCAGGGGGTTATTGGGGGCTGGCCGCGTAGGTACCCTCTGCCTAGCATGTGCGCAAACTCACATCTCCAAAGAAAGCACAAACCACAGCTGGTAAAGGAACTAGGCACAGCAGGCCATTCCTTTTAGGAAACGGGGCACCCTCCTGCAACGCAAGCCCCCGAGGCCGGCCCAGTGCCAGCCCCGCAGCACACCTTCCCGGAGAGCCGCCCGCACCTGCTCCGTCCGCTCTCCCCTGCGCGGGAGGAGAATCCCAAATCGACTGCTCACCGAGGCAAGACTGAGCTACTGCAGAAGAGCCCGCGTCTTCCCTGAACTGCGAGGCCAGCTTTTCTTTCACTGGTAGAAGTGGATATTAGAGAGCTCCTTGGGAGAGGAAAACGCAAGAAATAGTTTCACTTACCTGAGATTTATTGCTGTAGCGTTTCTATTCTAGCGGTGCTAAAACGCTCCAAGACGTCCTAGATGCCACGAGGATAGGTGGCAGGAGGTGGGACCCAGGAAACGGGGCTAGTGTGACGGGGTACAAGCCCTTCCTCCGGAGGCACCGCCTGAGCTGGGATCTGAACATTAGGTAAAGTCGCTGGGTCTCTCTGGGACCGCTTCAGGCACGGGGCCCAGAGAGAGTAAAAGACCTAGAGTGAAAAGAAATCTAAGTTTAAGAACAAAAAAAGATGCCGCTGGACCTGGAACCCGTGGCCCAAGGGTGTGGAGGAAGGAAATGCGGCTGAAGGAGGATCCAGAGGCAGGGACGGGCCCTCAAGGGCACGGAGGTTCTGGTCCATAACCAGGAGGCCGCAGGAAGTCACTGAAGGCAACACGTTCGGATGTGCCAGATCTCGGGTCGGGCGCTAGGAACGTGACATGGACCCTCCCTTGAGTGGCTCACGGGCTGAGCGCAGAGTCAGACCCAGAAGCCCTGTCACTGGCCCCTGGCCTCTCCCTGCATTCAGACCAGCCGACTAGACTGCCTTACTGGCCCTACTGGACATCAAGGAGAGGACCTGCCCCGTCCGAACGCGTGGCACAAGGTGGCACCGTGGCCGTGAAGCAGTCCTCTCACAGCTGGCAGAGGGCCTCTCCAGCTGCTGCCTTCGGAGCTGGGCTGCGGGGTAGCAGACGGTTGCTCCATCCAGACACCGAGAGAGATCTGGGCCGCACCAAAAGGCCCTCGATAGATGGTTCTGTCCCAAACCATCTGGCTCACGGACGATTTGGACAGGACCAAGTGTCCTGCAAAGGGGTGAAATCACAGCCCCTCAGCGTGGAAACTTAGCCACATCAATGACAGGGTTGGTGAAGACCGGCTCAACTCCAGATTTCAATGGGCGGCGGGCTGTCCTCTCCCCTGGGGAGGGGCTCAGGAGCAGACCCCTCTGTGCACAGCTGCCCTGGAGTGGGGGCAGGGCTCAGGACAAACACTCCGGCTCGAAAGCGGCCAACGGAGTTACCGCCAGCAGCTCTGGTCGCCCAGGGGACTGTGAGTGCTTCCGCCCCGGCGGAAGGTGCTGGCTGCAGGGCCGAGGGCTTGGCAAACCCTTCCTGCCTGGGCAGAGAACCCCAGCATCCCCCCCCCGTCCCCCCTGCTCAGTGTGTCCCCCTCTCCCCTGGTGAACATGGGCTTCGGACTGCAGCCCTTCAGAAAGTTCCTTTTGGTCTGGGCCCAGGAACCGTGCGTTCGAATCTTCGTTTCTCCATCTCTCGGAGGCCTCACCAGATGCTATGACGATGAGTGTTCTGGGAGCCAAGCTCTCTGCAGCGACGCTCGTGGGGCCTGGGCCTCCCCAGACCCACCTGGCCTGAGGGTGCTGGGCTGGGAGAGCGGGACACAGGGTCAGCCGGGACAGAATTTACTGACCTGGGAGCCATCTCCCACGATTGCAGGGCCAGTGCTCAGGCCAGGGCGGCGGAGCTGGTCCAGGCGCTGCTGCGGTCGCTCCGGAAACGGCGAGGTGGGAGGTGGAGCCTCACTGCTCCGCTCCCGGGCCCCAACTCCATCTCCGCCCCTGGAGAGGGCAGCTGTGCCCGTGCTAGAGTGGAAACCTTTCCTGAATATGCATTCACCGTCCACGCTTGCAGTCCTTCTCCAATGACTTGCGGGACGTCTCATGGCCAACCTGAGATGCTGCAGAGGGAAATCTCAGCAGAGGGGCATACTTTCTGGTGAAGAATGTGCGGCAATGGTTTTATAAAGCAAGGGCCTTAGAATACAAATACACTTCACTGCCTGGAAGAGTGGGAATTACCCCTTTAAGGCTCAGCTAAGGAGCCAGATTTGGGCTGACACCCTGTGGAGGAGGTCACTGTCCTGCAGGAGGCAGCGTATGCGTCACCGTCAGACGATGCCCGTGCGGGCTCCGGGGAGTGAGAGCACGCAGGGCCAAGGAGCCAAGGGGTGACAGCGGGACGGACCCCTTTCCATCCTTGGGGACCTGCTGGCGGCTGTTCCCCACTCCTGGGGCTCGCTGTTGGGTTGGGGCTCTGACCTCCGGGGGCGTCTGGCGCCGGTTAACCCGGGAGCTCTCCCTCTGGGGCTCCTCACGCCGGTGGGGCACCAGGCAGTCACCGTCCTGGAGGGAGCGGCCACCCCCGACCGCCCAGAGGGGTAACGACGCTGCTGCATGCCGGATCACAGCGGAGTCGTCGAGTGCTGGCGTGGCTCTCGGGGCTCGGACCCAGGGACGGCAGTGACCAAAGCCTGGGCAGGAAGGGCTCAGACCCTGGGGATGAGCAGACCGGACCGGCTTCGGTGGCGGGGTTGTCGGGACGGAGACGACAGATTTGAATCATGGCTCAGGAGCAACTACACTGGGGGGACTCCAGTTTATCCCGTTGATGCTCCTGTTCAGTTTTTTTTTTTTTTTAAGCAAAGAGCTTACAGCTGACCACTGCCTTAAAGGGTCAAGTTAGAGTGGACTTAGTGCAGAGCGTGAGCAGCCCTGAGCGACGCACGGAACTTCACGGTCATTCCTGGGGCCTGTGCCAGTCCGTGGCCTCCTCAGCCTCGGCATGGCCGGCGGGGACAGCGACTCACAGAACCCTCACGCCACCGCGAGCTCTCCTAAGCAGGGGAGATGCCCGGACGCCTGTGGCTGTAGCCTGTAGTACGAGGAAGTCAACTGCCTAAGAAGCTCCTCCACCAGCGCCTTACACCGGCCATAATGGCCATCATCAAAAGTCTACAGACAGTAAGTGACAGAAAGGGCGTGGAGAAAAAGGATCCCTATTACACTGCTGGTGGGAATGCAAATTGGTGCAACCACTGTGGAAAACAGTATGGAGATTCCTCAGAAAACTCAAAATAGAATTACCATGTGATCCAGCAATCCCACTCCTGGGCATATAGCCAGAGAAAACCATGACTCGAAAAGACACATGTACTCCAGTGTTCATTGCAGCACCACATACAATAGCCAGGACATGGAAACAACCTAAATACCCATCGACAGAGAAGTGGATAGGGAAGATGTGGTACATACACACAGTGAAATATTACTCAGCCATTAAAAATGAATGAAATAACATTTATAGCAACATGGATGGACCTAAAAATTATCATGCGAAGTGAAACCAGTCAGACAATGAAACATCAACATCAAATGCTACCACTTGCATATGGAATCAAAGAAAGGACACAATGAACTTCTTTGTAGAACTGATACTGACTCACAGACTTTGGAAAACCTATGGTTTCCGAATGAGAAAAGTTGGGAGGTGGGGGGAGGCACTGAGGGTTTGGGATGGAAATGCTATAAAAACTGAGTTGTGATGATTTTTGTACACCTGTAATTGTAATAAAATTCATTAAGTAATAGCAGAAAAAAAAAAGCTCCTCCATTAGCAGGAGAGCCGGTTAGCGGCTCCAGGCCTTGTCCTCGGGCAGAAGGCTCTGAGGCTGTTGCACACAGTTCCTTGGAGGGCTCTCGGTGGAAGGGAAGCGACCAGCTCAACACTGAAGACAGCGTTGTCTCCACTCACTTCTGCCTCTGGGAGCGTGTTGTGAGCGGACCATGTGCCCTGCAAGGCGCACTGAAGTCCCGAGCTTGGGTTTCTGGAAACGCGACCTTACTTGGACCTAGTCTGGAAGGACGTGAATGAGCTGAGATGAGGTCAGCAGGGCGAACTCCTCCGATGTAACTCATGTCCGCAAGAGAAGACGGGTGTTCGTGCCCATGGAGGGGCACACTGTGTGACGCCGTGGCACAGCCTCGAGTGCTGCAGCCGCGAACCAACGAGCACCTGCAGGTGACGGGAGCTGGAAAGGCAGGAAGGACCCTCCTCTGGAGGCTTCAGAGGCTGCGGGACCCTGCGAGGCCTGATTTCACACTTCCAGCCCCCAGATCTGAGGCAGCATGTTTCCGCTGCCCCCAGACACCGCATCTGTGGCACTTTTTATGACAAGCCCAGGACTCTAACACAGATGGCCGCCCACAGGAGTTGCTGTCGCGGGTTCCACTTTCCGGAGCTCCCGCTCTCGGCCAGCCCTACCCCCGCCACACCTCGCACCCTCGGCCAGCTGAGCGGTCCTTCCTGTGACCGTCTGGCTGCGATCCTGCCTTGGACCGTATCCTTCCTGCAGCCTCCAGCGTTTGCCGAGGGTGCTCGCTCACTGCCCCGAACCCTAGTTGCGTCCAGCGGGGCCAGGCTCTCTGTGCGGACTGCAGGGCCGTGTGGGCCGTGACACCCTTCTCTGGGTGGGAAGCACCAGGAGCCTCACGCAGGCAGTCAGGGCCTGGGCGGGTGCCTCCGGGAAGTGGGAGCTTTTGCAGAGAGGGGCTTGCAGACCACGATCTGAAGGAAAGGGGCCTGGGAGACCCACTCAGAACTGGGTTTCTAAACCACGTTCTGAAAGGTGCAGTTTGTTTGGAGTGATTTTGGGTTGGTGACAGAGTTAGACACTTGGTGTCACCACTCTGTGGCTCAAGGTGACCAAGAGAAGCATCTCCAAACGCTCTGGTCAGCGACTCTGCACTAATTTGGCGCCTCTAAGGGATGCAAACTGGCAGACCGGACTTAAGTGGTACGAGGGCGCCCCCTGGTGGCGACAACTCAGGACAACCTCGGCATAGAGCAGGGCTCCTCCTGGGAGCTCAGAGCAGAGAGCGGGGTGGTACCAGGAACAGAAGGGCCGACAGCAGCCCCTGTGGGACAGACATCATTACACAACTGACCTGCATCACCACAGGACAGACACGGAGCACAGGCTGGCAACCCCCGTGAGGCAAGAGACAGACCTAATCACAGCCTCCGTTGGCACCAAAGGCAACGACTTTCTCTCTGGAGACCTCGCTGGGGAGACGAGGATGGCTGCGATCCTGTCAGCCTGGGAAGAGCCTGCATTACGGAGCGTGAGTGGGTTCCTACACGCGCAGTGAGGAGCTCGTTTCAGCACTCAGGCCTGTCTGCACATCCCTGGAAATACCGCCCACAGCCGAAGCGGGAGGAACACCGATTTCATCAGACACGCTCAGAACCTGATGTCAGCTATGGCATCAAGAAACCTGCAGTAGGAACAGACCGCTTGGTTCTTCAGGGAGGCCCGAGTTGGGCCTGGGGCAGAGCCGGGGACTGCTGGGAGGGGAGACGGTGCACCCAGGATGCGCCAGGCCTGTGTGAAGGAAGACGCGGTTTAACTCAGTCCAGACCCACACCCGCTTCCCTCAAGTCCACGGGTGGCTGCGGGCCAATCCGCCAGGACCCAGAGCCTTCAGTTCTGGCCAGAGACCCCGCTGCCTCAGCCTCCCAGTGCGCCCCTGGGCCGCCAGGGGCAGAGGCTCCAGTGGAGTCTTTCTGGGGGCGCCAGCACCGCCCAGGCCCTGCGCTCGGGCATCGCCACATCCCTAGAATTGCCCTTGCTCTCCACGTGGACTCCTCTTCCGGCCAATGGCGACTTCGGACCCGCGGGGCAGAAGCGGCCTCCTGCTGACTCCGGTCCCCCAGCTCCTTCCGCCCCCTCTGCGGGTGGAAGGGTGGGGGCAGCAAAGGTCTCCTCTGCACGCAGACGCTCGGCAGTACTGCGTGGCCTCCCAGGTGACAAGGTGTGACACAGAGCAGGGGACACAGATCATCCCAAGGAAACAGAAGGCCAGTCATGTCTGCACGCAGCTGTTCACCATGGAACCACATTAGAGATCAAGCTTGGAAAACACCCACACGTCCAACACTAAGACTCCTGTTTGTCTGAAACTGTTCAGAGTAAGGTTTCTGAAGACTTAAGTGATAATCATTATCTTATAATGTTTAGTTAAAAAGTTATTTTACAAAATTTAGTTGAAATGTCGAGACACACAATCGTTTCCAGGTTGGGAGAACTTGCGAGACCGGCCAGACGACGCGTGGGAGGCTCTGAGCAGCGATGGGCCCCACAGAGGAGGCTGTGCACCGGCCACACCGAGCACCGGCCACACCGCGTGGCTGTTACCGCAGCCCTATGTTCAGCTCTGGGCCGCCGTGTCCCTGGACACACAGCCGCCCACACGCAGGCCGCAGTAAACTGGGTCCCGTTTTGGCCTTCGCCCCTCCTCTGTGCCCAGGCAACTCCAGCGTCTTTCAAGGCCAGAACTCCCTCTCGAGCTCTCATGCGATGGAATCCAGCCCCTGTAACCGCCTCTTTTACACCAACAGTTCCACCTGGTCCTAATGTTTATTTTTGCGTGTCTCCACCACGAGAATAAAACCCACAGTCCACGGCCCCACCACCCCGAATGCGCCCGAGCTCACCTGATCCCAGAAGCTGGGCAGGGTCGGACGGAAACCCAGGGGGCAGAGGTCACGGCTCACCCCCTGCCCTCTGTGTCCAGCACAGACTAAGCGCCACTGGATGACGGCAGGATGAAGCCCCTGTCTGGCCCCCGCCTCCGGGGCTCCTGCTGACCCCGACTCGCACGTCCAGAGCCCTCCTGTACTTCCGTCCTACAAGCCACCGCTCACTTACGCGTCACCTGTGTACAGAGAACTCAATCTGGGACCCAGGAACCCCAGAGCCAACAGAACAGGAGTCTCTGCCCTTTATGGAGTTGGGTTCTGACAGCGGGAACGGCAGGAGGGGCTGCGGCTGCTGCAGAAGCACCTGCCCAGAGGCGGCGGTGCCCGATGGAGCCCAGAGGGGCAGTCCTGGGAGCAAGTGAACAGGCAGAGGGCGGAGCTGGGGACCAGCCAGGGCCGCGAGGAGCCTACAGATTGTGGCAGAAGTGGGGACTGCACCCTGGGCAACAGGGCACCTGAGCTTCACCCAGAACGGATGTGGGGGGTATTGGGGGGAGACCGCGCCGCCCCCCAGCCCACACTGACCACTCGCACACCTCGCACCAGGCAGCACCCACAACCACGGGCATCCTGCGGAGCAGCTCAGCTCCCGCCAGCCCCATGGAGACCCAGCCAGACCCTGGGGCTGGACGCTCCCCACAGGACTGCCTACCCCCACCCCAGGTGCCAGTCGCAGGCCCGGGTGTGCTGGGCTCCTCACCGACTCACTAGAAACCACTCCATCGGGTTCAACTAACTTCTGCTGAACAGCTCACGGGACTCGGGAAATGCAGTTTACGCACCACTACCCGCTTGTGACCAAGGGGCACCAGAGGCTACAACTCGGGGAAGATGCAGAGGCCCAGGATGGGGTCGGAGGGTCTTAGGACGGGTGCGGCCGTCCCCATGGAGCCTGGAACGGACCACCTGCCCGGACGCGACCTTGCTCATCAAAGCAGCTCGCCAAACCTCGTCCCTTTGGGCTTTTAATGGTGGCCCCATCACACAGGCACAGTTGATTAAACCAGCGGCCACTGATTCTACCACCAGCCCCGTCCCCACCCTGAGCTGAAAGCTCCAACCTCGAATCAAGTGGCTGGCTGGTTACCTGGCACCAGCTCCTGTCCCGTGGTCAGCAGGACGCTTTCCAAAAATCACTTCATTAGCATAAACTCGGGGGCCGCCGAATGGGCCTGGGGAGGAGTAACAAGATTCTCTTCACACCTTCACAGTTCTCATCACCTAGGAAACGCCAAAGGGTTTAAGAACTGCACGCCAAAATCATCACAGAGGGCAGGACTGCTGGCAAAGCGGAAATGAACTGGAGGCGAGACGGTGGAAAGCAGTGGGGGGGCAGGGATCAAGGATTCAGCCAAAGTCTCTGCCTCTGACAACTGGGTACATGGCTGTGTCGCCACGACAGGAGTGACGCGCACTGTGCAGCATGCTGAGCGCGAGTGGCTCCCGAGACGGCAGGTGAGAAACGCGCCCCCTTAGCCGGCCTGGAGTCGGGCGAGCAGCGCCGAACTGGGCCGGAGCCGGAGGCCGAGCACCTTCTGCACAGGCGGAACCGGTCCCAGGCTTCCAGGCAGAGGAGCCAGGACGGACCCCTGGAGGAGGATGGACCGGTTACAGGGGCAGGGAAAAACAGGGGGGTGTGGGTGTCACAGAGCTCCAGCAACACGTGACGTCGCACAGGCACAAGCACACAAGACCGTGAGCACGCCCGACAAGGACAAACCTGGGGACAGACAAGCCAAGGCTGCGGGAAGGAGAGAAACGTGGCCGTGCCTTGAGTGAACGCGGACGCCCAGCTGTGGGCGAGGGCGGGCGGCATCTGGGAGTTTCCCCCGAGCCCCTGTGCGTGCTGCTCTCTGTGCCTGTTCTCCTCTCTCTCTGCCTCCCCCTCGGGCTCCAAGCCCAGCTCGGATCTCACTTCCTAACCGCGGGTCTTCTGCGACCTCCACCACCAAGGGGGCAGCCCCCCGCCTGTCCTTTCAGGGGGTTCTCCGCGGGCACCTGACTCTTCTGCTCCCAAGACCGGGGGTGGACCCAGCTGGCCTTCGATTAGAACTCGGCCCCTTGGGCCCAAGCTCCCCCTGAACCTCCACCCTGGACGACCCTCTCTGTGTCCTCGGCTCCCGTCCTGCGGGGCAGCCAGGCCTTCCACAACCACTGCCCCTCCAGTCGCCCCTGTCAGCAAGCAGGCGGCAGCCTGGGCTCCTCCCTGTGACCGTCCGGGCGGCAGCCAGGCTCCAGGAGTTCCGGAGTCTGCCCTGCACCCTCTGCCTGGATCCGAGTCTCAGCCCCATGGCCCCACCCGGGCCTGCACACTCATGGGGTCTCAACCACAGCGACCTCTGACTCGTCGCCCTGCCCTCTGCTTCTCTTCCTCCTCCCGCTGCACGACGCCAGGGGACCTTCCTGAAACCCAAATCCAGCTACGTCCTCGTCAAAGCGCCCAGGGCCTCCCCACATCTTCCGGGATGAAGTCGCACCTCCACAGAGGGAGGGCCCTTGGTGTGCCTCCTGCCTCGACTCCTGGACCAGGTCCGCGTTTCACCACCACCGCCGCTGTCCCCAGCACCCTTCCCCGACCTCCCGGCTTAAAAGCGAGACGTGGGCTCTGACGTCACGTCCTAGGTAGACCCTCTGGGAGCTGGGCTGTTACGCGGTGTTTCCGCTTAGAGTAATTATCCCAGTTCCTCTGAACCGCAGCTCCCTCTGCAACACGAAGACAATAAAAATCTCCCCAAACATAAAAGGAGACTAAAAAATATCAGATCCACACTCGTCTCCTACCGTTTGTATCTATGTGCTTTTGCTTTCCCCACTAAAATGAGAGAAGCCACCGCAGACCTGGATCCTACCTCCCACAGCCCACGGTACCCAGCCCCACCCTTCTATTTGGGGCTTCAGAACACCTGCCAGGCCCTTTACTCTGTAGTTCGGACTAGGGATCCAAGTCTCAATGATTTTCTCCTGTGCTTTCTCACTTTCATTTCCTGCAGGAACTACAGACCTCGACCAAAAATGGTTCATAGTTCTGTCAGTGGACACCTGCCCAGAGTGAAAACCAAGGCACAAATCTGATAAAGCACAGTCACCCCACCACGGAGAAGGCTCTCCCCCAGCGCACACCCAGGACCGCGCTGTCCCCCGCCGGCCCCCAGCAATGCTCCGGGACTCCCTGTGCCGCCACAGGCATCAAACGTTAAAGAACAAACATGGTAACAATCGACGTTTTTGAAGGCAGTCTGCTCTGGACACGGTAGGAAGCCAGGGCCCCTGAACCACGAGGGCACCAAGAGGGCTTTCTGGCCTCTGGTCAGGGGCAGCTCAAGCGGCCTGGGCCACATGTGCGACCGCTGGGCATGAGTCAGGCCACACACAACCGCCTCCCACCAGAGTCTCCAGAACCAACTCCTGCTTTCCACCCAGAGGTGAGCTCACGAAAGATGGAATTCGTTTACAAAACGCAGGCTGGTTTATTTAGTCATGAGCAGCTAGCCGACTCCACGTGGCTCAAAGCACAGAGAAACCATCTCGCCTTTGATGCGGGGTGCGGCCGGGCAGGAAGGCCGCCCGGGGCCATCACAGGTTCACAAGTTTCTCGTTGAGGGCGATCTGCGACTGCGTGAGATTGGCCAGGTAGGTCACCATCAGCAGGTCCTGGAAGAGAAGGGGGTAGTGAGCGAGGGGCTGGGAAGAAGGTGAGCAGAGAGGCCGGGCCGGGCCACTTCTCCGCCGGCCACTGGCTGTGGGACAGTCCGGATACAGGACGAGGCCGGGAGAGGCTGAGCACCAGTGCGAGGTGAGGCCCAGGACACACTCCCAGGTCTGCACCTGCACGCCTGGAAGGATGCGTGCTCGCCTCCCTCCCAGGCTGGACGGCCAGGGGGCCGGGGAGAGTCCCTGCCTCCCGTGTCCCGCCCAGGCCCGCCCCCCCCCCCGCCCACGTGGGCGAGTCCGGGCTGGGGGGGGCAGGCACTCACGTTGATGTTGCTGTTGAGCATGGTCTCAAAGTCCTCGGGAACGATCTTGGGCACTTGGTTAACCAGACTCATCAGGAAGCGGCCCACGGTGTTGTCGGCTGACACCTTTCCAGACTGAGTGCCGGAGACAACGAGGCCCGTCAGTCTTACCGCAAAGACCACGCCCGCCCCCCCAGGGCACCCCAGCCATCTCGGCGTGGGGACCCCCGGACCCCCACGGCTCCTCACCAGCACGTCCTCCGCGTACTGCAGCACTGTGCTGAGGGCGTCCTGGATGCGGGCAGACGCGCCCCCCACCTGCTGCAGGTCGCTGGCGAGGCCGACCACGCGGCTGGGGCTGAAGCAGGTCTTGGTGATCAGGTCGACTGCGGGAGGGGCGGGCCGTCAGCCCCGGCCCGTCAGCATCCCTCCCCTCCCCAGCGGCCACCCCAAACGCCCCGTCTGCCCCTGCTTGCTTCTCCTCTGGCGCCCAGTGCGCCCGTGACCTGACACCCATCTCACACGAGTGGCCCTGCAGCCTCTGGTGACGATGACGGCCCACCTTTGACCGCTGACCAAGGGTGACTGGGACCTCCGGCCCTGACAGACCTCAGACCCACGGCCTGAGACCCCCACTCCCCGGCAAGACGGCAAAGCCCAGAGGAGGGTGTGGGAGCCGCTCACCCCCGATGCGCTCGGTGTCGTAGTAGGCGTACTTCACCGTCAGCGGCGTGAACATCACGCCCATGGTCCGCCCGGGGACGCCCATCGACGTGCTGCGGAGAGAGGCGCCGGGTAAGCAGCTGGCCGGCGTGCACGCGCTGGGTGTCGCCACGTCTCGTCCCGCCCAGGCAGCAGTCACGCCCATGCGTGGCTTCCAAGGTCCTCAGACAAGGAGCCCGGACCACTCGAACCCCACGGGGCCGGTGGGAAGAGCTGACTTTCTTCCCTTAGCTCACTCCACACACCACAGCCCAGGCGCAAGGGAAGGACTCGGC
>PVHT021183549.1:590839-607554 GCA_004024745.2 Catagonus wagneri
CTTTTTGAGTCCTCCCAGTTTAAAAATATATCAGGAATCCCTCTGTTACAATAGCACATTCACATTCTTTTTCTAGAGCTGCATAATTTGATGGCAAACGATATAACAGTTTATTTGTGAGCTCCTCTGTTATGAACATCCAATTTGTTACTGGATTATTGTCATTAAGATGAGACTTTAATAAACACCTAGTTCCGCAGTTCTCCTGTGGTGCATCTGGCATTGTCACTGTAATGGTTTGGGTTGCTGCTGTGGTGTGGGTTCGATCCATAGCCCAGGAACTTCCGCATGCTGAGAGTGTGGCAGAAACAAACAAACCCCCCAAAACTAGGTCTGTATGTTTGTATGTACTGACTTCATTTCCGGATTGTAGATTCCTCCAAGTGGGTCTGTTGGGATGAAGAATATGGGTGATCATAGATTTTCGAAGCTATTGGGGAATTACTTTTAAAAATCGCTGTAACATTTCAGACTCATCTGATGGCTCACTCCGCTGTACTAACAGACTTGAGCTTCAAGCAACCAGCAAATAGGTGAGATTTTAGTTTCCAGAGTGAAAACTCTGTTTCATGGATGAGTAAACCAAGGAGTTATTTTGAGGAGCCCAAACTGGTTCTATTCATGGGCTCATCAGATTATTACTCAAAGCAGAAGTTCTCTTGGTGTTTTTGCAGACATTCACCCGATGTTGGTGACCCCACGGGAACTTCTGTAGACTCACTTGTTCATATTAGTATCTTTTTCACTCATAGACCACTGTTGTTATGTACTTTTGTTAAGTTTTCCTTGCTAGTTTCAAACTGGCCCCAGGTATTTTGTTGATGAACATTGAATGGTTCATTTTTCTCATAGTGATGAAATATTTAGGCTTATTTTTGATGGTCCTTGAGTAATATCATTAACCGTGTGACCTTCCCCAGAATAATTTGGAACATTACTGCTTGCTTCCTATTTTAGTGTTGCTTCTGGTCAACAGAAGGGGGCTGACTTATTGACTCAGCATCCACGAGCTCCTGCTGTCCTTAGCTTCTACTCCAAGGATGGAGAAGAAGGGGTTTAACACTATTTCCATTGTCATTCCTCTGGGAGAAAAACAATTTCCTTTTTTTGCTTTTTATGGCTGTACCTACGGCATTCTTTTCTTATTTTTCTTTTCAGGGCCACACCTGTAGCATATGGAAGTTTCCAAGGCTAGGGGTCAAATTGGAGCTGCAGGTGCAGGCCTACACCATAGACACAGCAGCATCAGATCTGAGCTGCATCTGTGACCTACACTGCAGCTTGCAGCAACGCCAGACCCTTAGACTACCAAGTGAGGCCAGGGATCAGACCCACATCCTCGTGGATATTATGTCAGGTCCTTAACCTGCTGAGCCACAGTGGAAACTCTGAGGAAAACAAATTTTGATTACTACTGCCTCTATCCAAAAAAAGGGAGGTGCAAAATCGATTGGATTTTCACAAAAAAATTTCATCATCAAATGCTTGTAGCCAGTTTGAGTAATATTTAAATATCGTATAGTCTTTTCAATAGGCCGTTAAACAGGCATTTGGAAACCCTTTTACAGAGTCTGTTTCTGAGTGTCCTGAAATTTCTTTCTCTAAGCCCTTAGAGGGACCAATTAAATAAGGCCATCCAGGGGGGAAAAATCTCAGAAAGCCTAAAACACATGTGAAATATTCTGCTTCATTTTGATTTTTGTTTCTTTTGTTCACTCATTCACTGATTCTATAAGTTTTTGTTAGATGTGGCTTTTCCTGTGACTGTCCCCGAAGAAAGAGAGCCTCTGCCCTGGAGGAGGTCACTTTCTTGGGAGATCACTGACAGGAGATCCCAGCACCCATGCTGTCCCTGTGCCTGCCTCCCAGGGGAGGAAAGGGGCTTCAAACGCAGATTTCAAGGTCTGATTGCGTATGCGATGATTCGTCACGCTGTTTCTCCGTTTGGTACTAACTGCCCCAAAAGACTAGTCCCAAAGCACTAGTTTCTAATTCTACTCTGAAGCAGCAGTTCTGACAATAGCAGCTTCAAAGCTCTTAGGACCGGCTTAAAACTGTGCTTTCTTGGCTTTGTCGTTGACACAACTTTCCAAGTACAAGCATTCGCACGGGCAAAAAATGAAACTTTTAAAGTAAAAATCTTAAGCTGTCTCTTTTTGCTTAAACCATTTCAATGAGTTTCTGCTGTATTTTGGATTAAAAAAAAATCTTAACGCAGCCTATGGAGCCTCCTTCTAATGTTTCCTGTACTTCAGGCTGCATCTCTTTTCCTTAAGGTGACAGTCCTTGACTCCTTACCTCCCAACTTTCCTGCCCAAATTATTTTCCCTCTGAAACCCTGCCCTTTCTTTACAGACATTTATTTAAATTTTATTTTAACGAAAGTGGGATTTTCTTCTCCTAGTGGTGACTTGTCCTCGGTTGCCAAGATAAAAACACCGAAGTGTTTGTTACATGGGGGTGGGGGGTGCAGACATCCTTAGCTTAGGAGGATCAGTATAAGACAAATACTTCAAAGAAGTTACTCCGCAGCCTGAAATCTTCCCCTGAAATCTTGATCTACTTCTTTCTCAAGCCAGGCCAGCTTCATCTTCCTTACCTCTGCAGAGTCTCACCTGCCCAGCTCTCCTAACAGCAGGAAACAGAAGAGATGAGGGAGGAGGTGGAAAACATGTACGCTGGGGTGGCGTCTTGTGGGCGAGCGTCCAGCTGGCTGCCCTGCCGGCCACAGGGTTGGTTGGGAGGGGTCCCCTGAGATGCCAGCCTGTGACCCACACACGTGCTTTAGAGACTCTGGGACCTGCTACCGAGGCTCTTCCCCTGAGGACTTTGTGCCAGATGGACGTGTGGTACTTAAACTTGTAGTAAAAGATGGCTTGACTGTTCTTTTTGTTTCTGCTCTTTTAGATGCCTGGCTGGTTTTAGGTACATTTTGTAGACACTACCTTTCTTGTTTCTGCTTGTAGGAGTCTCTCTGAACTTGCCCTTCGGAACTCAGGGAAAGCTGAGGCCCCATTTCCTAAAAACAAGAAACTGGGGAACACAAGGAGCCCAGGAGCCCCAGAGGGCCCTGCTTGGTTACAGGGCCAACACTGGGGCACACTGTGCTCTGGAAAAAACCGGCAGAACAGGTCTTCAGATTGTTAAATGCTTCGAGGAGAGGATGTTATGAGCCCAATTCTTGCATCTCTTTACCTCTAGAAAAGCACTAAGCTCCTTCATGGCGAAGTCTGCTCCTTACACTGCATACGTGCACGCTCACCTCCTCCCAGCCCGCCAGCCCGCACCGCTCTGGAGCAGTTTCTTAGAGCTCTCCCAAAGGCTGTCCCCTGGGCTCTAGTCCTCATCGTGCCCCGAGGAAAACTTAGCTCACAGCTCTCATGTTGTGCATTTATTTTTTTCTTTCGGTCGACAGAAATTCTGACTACCAAAATTTGGATTCGATCTTCAACTTTTTCTGCTTTTGGCCACAGCAAGCGATGAGGGTTCCCATGAACTACTGAAACACTCTCTGGCTCTCACACTCAGTTTTCTTTCTTTCTTTTTCTTTTTCTTTTTTTCTCCCCCCCCCCTTTTTTTTAGGGCTGCACCCGCTGCACATGGAAATTCCCAGGCTAGGGGTCCAATTGGAGTTGCACCTGCCATCCCACACCAGAACCACAGCAGGCAGGATCTGAGGCGCATCTGCGACCTACACCACAGCTCACAGCCGGATCCTTAACCCACTGAGCGAGGCCAGGGATGGAACCTTTGTCCTCATGGATACTAGTTGGGTTAATTTCAACTGTACCACAAAGGGAACTCCTCACACTCAGTTTTCTTGTGTGGATTACAGTCAGTTTTTGTCATCTGTCTGCAGGGGTCAAAGCCATATAGTAAGGATGGTATAATTCCATTATCCTTTGATGTATAAACCCTATCCCTCCCACGTTTTGATTCTTGAATCATCACACTGGCCGGTGCATTTCCCTCCACAGTTACCTAATTCCAAGTCAGCATCTTGAAAGCTCTTTTCACTGAATTGCCTTTTGCGCCAGGAGATGTTTACACTTCATGTAATAAAAGGGATGGAATCTGCAAGGCCAGCGCTGTGGCAAAGCTTCAGTGTCCAAACCCTGTTTTCCTGTGTGCTTTTGCTGGCTGTTTTGAGTACTGGCTGTGCTGGCCAGGTCTTCTAGGTAGCAGACACTGAGATGGCATTAGAAGTGCCAACATCTGGGAGTTCCCTTCATGGCTCAGTGGTTAACGAATCCGACTAAGAACCATGAGGTTGCGGGTTTGATCCCGGGCCTTGCTCAGTGGGTTAAGGTCTTCTGGAAATCCAGTAAGGAGCTCTGTATTAGGAGTTATCCTTTGGGTCAGAGATGGCTCAGTCACTGACTCTGAGAAAAGTATGGCCTTTTTTTTTGGGGGGGGTCAAATATCTTTGTTTTATTTTTTAAATGACTTGTTTTTTTTCCATTATAGTTGGTTTACAGTGTTATGTCAATTTTTTACTGTACAGCAAAGTGACCCAGTCACACGTTTATATATATACATTATTTTTCTCACGTTATCATGCTCCATCATAAGTGACTAGGTTAGGTTCCCAGTATTATGCAGCAGGATGTCATTGCTTATCCATTTCAAAGGCAATGGTTTGCCTCTATTAACCCCAAGTTCCCAGTCCATCCCACTCCCTTCCCCTCCCCCTTGGCAACCACAAGTCTGTTCTCCAAGTCCGTGATTTTCTTTTCTGTGGAAAGTTTTATTTGTGCCCTATATTAGATTCCAGATATAAGTGATATCATATGGTATTTGTCTTTCTCTTTCTGACTTACTTCACTTAGTATGAGAGTTTCTAGTTACATCCACGTTGCTGCAAATGGCATTTATTTTGTTCTTTTTATGGTTGAGTAGTATTCCACTGTATATATGTACCACATCGTCTTAATCCATTCATCTGTCGATGGACATTTAGGTTGTTTCCATGTCTTGGCTATTGTGAATAGTGCTGCTATGAACATAGGAGTGCCTATATCTTTTTGCATTGTAATTTTTGTCAGGATATATGCCTGGGAATGGGATTGCTGGGTCATACAATAGATCTATATTTAGTTTTATGAGGTACCTCCATACTGTTTTTCATTGTGGTTGTACCAATTTACATTCCCACCAACAGTGAAGGCGGGTTCCCTTTTCTCCACACCCTCTCCAGCATTTATTTGTGATTTATTAATGATGGCCATTCTGACTGTTGTGAGGTGGTACTTCATAATAGTTTTGATTTGCATTTCTCTAATAATCAGTAATGAACATTTTTGCATGTGCTTGTTGGCCATCTGTATATCTTCTTTGGAAAATGCCTATTCAGGTCTTTTGCCCCTATTTCCATTGGGTTGTTGGCTTTCTTTGCTGTTGAGTTGTATATGTTGTTTGTATGTTTTAGAGATTAAACCCCTGTCAGTTGTGTCATTTGAAACTATTTTCTCCCATTCTGTAAGCTGTCTTTTTTTTATGGTTTCCTTTGCTGTGCAAAAGTTTGATTAGGTCCCATTAGTTTATTTTTTCTTTTATTTCTGTGCCTTATGAGACTGACCTGAGAAAACATTTGTAAGGTTGATGTCAGAGAATGTTTTGCCTATGTTCTCTTCTAAGAGTTTGATGGTGTTGTACCTTATGTTTAAGTCTTTAAGCCATTTTGAGTTTATTTTTGTGCATGGTAGGAGGCTGTGTTCCAGTTTCATTGACTTACATGCATCTGTCCAGTTTTCCCAGCACCACTTGTTGAAAAGACTTTTTCACATTTTATATTCTTGTCTCCTTTGTCGAAGATTAATTGGCCACGGGTGTCTGGGTTTATTTTTGGGTTTTCTCTTCTGTTCCATTGGTCTGTATATCTTTTTTTTTTGTGTCAGTACCACACTGTCTTGATTACTGTGGCTCTGTATTATTGCCTGAAGTCTGGGAGAGTTCTGCCTCCTGCTTGGTTTTTGTTCCTTAGGATCACTTTGGCAATTCTGGGTCTTTTATGGTTCCAGATAAATTTTTGGATTGTTTGTTCTAGTTCTGTGAAAAATGTCATGGGTGATTTGATAGGGATTGCACTGAATCTGTAGTTTGCTTTGGGTAGTATGGCCATTTTTATGATATTAATTTTTCCAGCCCTGGAGCATAGACTATCTTTACATTTCTTTGAATCCTCCTTCTTTCCTTGATTAATGTTTTATGGTTCTCAACATATAAGTCTTTCACCTCCTGCTCAGGTTTATTCCCAGGTATTTGATTTTTTTGGGGTGCAATTTTAAAAGGTATTGTCTTTTTGTGTTCTTTTTCTAATATTTCATTTTTAGTACACACAAATGCGAGGTGCGCTTCCTAAGAATGGAGAAACCTACTCCAGGAAAGCAGCAATGAGAAGGAGCCAAATGGAACCTGCATTCTGGCCACACCTCCTCATTCTGGACAGAGCCAAGCCTGCAGATCCATTGGTCTCTTCACTATGTTGGGACTGAGCCAGTGGCCTACTTAATTGTTCAAGCCAGTTTAGACTGATCCCTGACTATCTTGATTCTCACATATACTCCATAAGATTAATAACACTATGATTCTATTACAAAGAAAGTAATGGAATAAGAAGAGTTAAATGATTTGCTGATATCCTTCATGCTAGTCCAGATCTTTTGGTTTCTGGTATAAAAGTTTTATCTGAAATTAATTGTAATGATTTTTTTTTCAAAACTTTTCACTGGCTCTGTACTTCCACTACAAATGATTAAAATTTCTGAATGGGGCTAGGGGAGCATCCAGGCTTTTTACAAAGAGGCTTCCCCCTGCTTGTCCTAATTTATTTCCCACCCCTGCCCCAACTCTCCGCTCCATCAATCCTTCCTCTCCCTCTGGCCCACCTGTCTTTGCTTACACCGTCACCCCACTGCTCTCTTCTTTTCCCATGTACAACTATTATTCAGCCTCTCTTTCCCCCTGCTGTTGGGAGGTGCCCCAGTGAAACAGAGTCTCTTGCATGGGGAGGCGCTGATTCCCTGTAGGAAGATGGGGGAGCGGGGCTCCAGGTTGTGCTCTCGAGCTTTGTCACCCTTGGGGCCCAGATCAAGCCTCTTTAGTTATTGTGCAAAAACATGAGCCAGCCTATCTGAGGTGATTTCAAGTTCTCCAGGGACGGGTTCTCCAGGGCGTATGAGTCCGTGTCCTGTGATGTTCTAGAATCAGAGCCTGGGTCCCTGAGTCGTATTTAGGAGAAGGTGGCCGTTGACTGGAGGTAGTATTATGATGCCTCAGCACGAGGCTTGAACTGACAGAGTCACTAGGTGAGACAGTGAAGGCCCCGCTGTGTGCCCGTGAGCGGGCTCTCCACTCAGAGCCCCTCCGCAGCCGATGGTTGGAGACACTGTTGAAGGGAGGTCTCAGCCTCAGGACTCACTAGACGCAGAGCAGACATTTGAATCAGGAGACTCTTTGGTGTTGTGGCTGGTCAGTTTCCTTCTCATTTCAGAGAAAGGCTCAGGCGATAGTGAGAGGCTTAGGTACTTCTCACACTCTAATAATCACTTCGTAGAACTTCGCAACCGAAAGGGAACTTGGCAAATAAATCTACTCCTTTTCCTTTTCAAGTGGAGGACTGAAACTAGAAATGGGAGCTACCTGCCCGATAGTCCGCGTTAGAGGGTTATCAAGACAGCGTTAGTGTTTTCTAAGTTACAGAGGAAAAGGTGGAGCATGTGTAGTTGATTGCTCTTTTCTTCATGAATGTACTGTTCCATGAAGTGCTTTTAAACAGTCCTTTATGACACTTCTAAAAACTGAAATCTAGTTGATTTGCAATGTTGTGTTAATTTCTGTCATACAGCAAAGCGATTGGGTTATACATATATTTATATTCTTTTTTATAGTCTTGCCGTTATGATTTGTCACAGGATATTCAATATAGTTCCCTGTGCTATACAGTAAGACTTTGATTTTTATCGATTATATATGTACCAGTGTGCATGTAAATAGTCCTTTAAATGCTTTCCATTTGTATATATAATACTCTATAAATTTTTAAATTTAAAAATCTATCCACTTTAAAATATTTGGAATTGAAAACGTTATAATTTTAAATGTTTGACTCTGCATTGTTTATTTTACTAAATTTAGAAGAGTTTGTAACCTAAATATTATTATGGATGAGACAGACATTGATACACGACGATTAAGTTAAACTCAGAAATAAGTCAGCTTGCTTTCTACTGTCTGCTAACATGCATGATCTTCAGTCAAGACAAGATTTCATGTGTTTGGTTTTGTGTCCTTTTTGGGTTCCTTGTCTGACACTGAACTTCCACTGGTTTTCAAGACATCACACAATGGCCAGTAGGTCTTGATTCTGGTGTAAGTAGTCGTCAAATACCATTTGACTTGAGCAATTCCATCTCTCTCGGGTCTTTGTCCTTCTCCCTAAGGTATTTTCCGCACATGACATCTATGATTGTGGCTGTTCACCCTCCTTTCCCGTTCAGAAGTAATCTTTTTCTCCTTGAAATGTCTAAAACACTTGTTACTACCCCAGCTTCCCAATAATGTTGTTTACCGATGTTACTTTTCTTTTTGACACTCTAGTCCTTTAAAATACTGTCTGGATTTTCCTGTTTTATTTCTGTTTTCATCAAATATTGGTCTAGCATGCATTATGGGCCAGGGGCCATTATAGGCATTGTGAATATAGCGAAAAACAAAACGAAACCTTTGTCTTCCTGGAGTTTTTATATTAGGGATTTAGAATATACGTAATATTGTTGTTGATAATAGAGACAAGCAGAGCAAGGCATAAGGGGTAGGAGTCAGAGTGCAGGGCTGGTGTGTTATTTTGTGCAGCGTTGTCATGTCTGTCGAACTGTACAATTAGTGCCAGAGGTTACAGAGCCTGGAGAGTGGTGGGTGTTCTGTGTTTGTTGAATAAGTAATGATTAAGTGAGCTTTTTGATGTGAAGGGGAACTGTGGAGTGGGATGGGAGGGAGGAGAGACAGAGTCAGACGGCAGTTGTGGAGCGGGGGGTGGACAGAGAAAGAGTCTTTTAAAACACACTTTCACAACGATCAAAAATAGAATTTTCAGTTACATGAATGGAGCCATGGAGAAGCCAGTCTCAATATAATTGGCATAACAAGTTTAGGGAATTCACTCAGTTTACAGAGATCACCTCGTGTAAGTCACTCTAAAATACACCCTCCTTTGTGTGTTTCCACAGGGCGTTGTCACATTTAACCAAGTCCCATATGTTCATCGTAACCTAATGAATATTTATAATAAGCATATATCAGCTGGGTTGTCACTTAAAATTATTTGGTTGTTACAAAAATGTTTGCGGGTATATTTTTCCATTTGTCACTTTTGACACTTTATTTTCTGTGGCATTAGATTACATATTTATATAAAATTGGGAAAAATAAGTGATACTTATAGCAATATAACAGGAATGGGACATGCAAAATATTTATTTTTGTTTTTAGGCTATGTTAAGGATTTCAGAGCACACAGTATACAAGTTGCACTATAAGTACGAGAATTTTGGTAATTATTCTGTGCTATTAAGATAAGATTTCTAAGCTGGAATTATTCCTTCTTTTGTATTTGAAGGTTCATTACTTCTTGTAATGGGTAGTTTCCAAAATTTCCAAACTAACTTCTGTTAGGATAGATTCCTTTTTAAGGCTTTGGACAGGATTACCCGGGTGACTGCATATTTGAACTCTCTGATATTGGATTGTGGCTTCCTAATTTACCTGCTATACCATAAAATTAATATATACCTCACTGCTGAAATGAAAAGACACAATCACAGCTCTGTGGTTGAATTTGTCCTCTTGGGCTTTTCTGACTTGCCTGCCCTCCAAGAGCAGCTCTTTGGGGTGTTCTTGGTTGTTTACCTGGTGACTCTGATGGGAAATGCCGTCATTATACTTGTCATCTCCTTGGAACAGAGCCTCCACGTTCCCATGTATTTGTTTCTCCTGAACTTGTCTGTGGTGGAAGTGGGATTCAGTGCAGTCATTATGCCTGAGATGCTGGTGGTCCTCTCCACTGAGAACACTGTGATTACTTTTGCGGGCTGTTTTGCACAGATGTTCTTGATTCTTCTTTTTGGTGTGACCGAATGTTTCCTCCTGGGGGCAATGGCTTATGACCGTTTTGCTGCAATCTGCCATCCTCTGAGCTACGCAATGATTATGAACAAAAGAGTTTTCATGAAGTTAGTAGTGTTTTCATGGGTCTCAGGGATCATGGTGGCTACTGTGCAGACCTCATGGGTATTTAGTTTTCCCTACTGCGGCCCCAATGAAATTAATCACATCTCTTGTGAAACCCCAGCCGTGCTGGAGCTGGCATGTGCAGACACCTTTTTGTTTGAAATCTATGCCTTCACTGGCACTATTTTGATTATCATGGTCCCTTTCTTGCTGATCCTCCTGTCTTATATTCGAATTCTCTTTGCCATCCTGAAGATGCCGTCCACCACAGGGAGGCAGAAGGCCTTTTCCACCTGTGCCTCCCACCTCACGTCTGTTACCCTCTTCTATGGCACAGCCAGTATGACTTACTTACAGCCCAAATCTGGCTACTCCCCAGAAACCAAGAAGCTGATGTCCTTGGCTTACACGTTGCTCACACCTCTGCTGAATCCCCTGATCTACAGCTTGAGGAACAGTGAGCTGAAAAGAGCTTTGATGAGATTATGGCGAAGAAAAGTGGATTTACACACATTATGACTGTATCGCACATCCATGTGATATTTGGTTATGACTGGATTGAAACTTAGTTAAATTTAATAAATAGCAGAAACAGTTGATATTTCTTGTTATGGTTATGCTTTTTTTTTGAGTTATACAATTTTTATAATATGTTAGGGCATCTTTACTTATTAATGTTTTGATTCTTTTTCATAGATGTTTAATAGTCATTAACATTGGGTGTAACAGGTCCTTCACAAAGTTTAGAAAATGCTAAATGAGGAGCATAGTTTTATACATTTATAACAGTACTACTTTCATTTCTGCAGGTTTTCATTTTAACATGGTTTTGATGGGTCGAATAAACTGTGTTTGCAAACTTTCATCAACATTTCCAAAATACTTAAAAAATGACATTAACAGTTTCAGATTGAAACTCTGCCCCGCTGACTGGTTTGAACTCCAGGAAGCCAACAGTTAGAGAGATGAGCTTTTTATTTTTTAAGTGAAAGTCTCTCCACGTGTGAACTGAGAACAGCTCACGATTGAGGGGATTACACTGGCTCTGTTCTCGGATCTGCAGAGATTGTAACCCACACCTGGATTTCATGTGATTATTTTAGAATATATTAATCCAGCGTGTTACTATTTTCAAAAGTCATTTACCATATTGCTTTTTTACTTAAAATCATCTTTTTGGAAATCTGGTCAAATTTCTATTATAGGACAAAAATGCCGTCAACATTTGTCCCATAATATATGATCTCTTTTTCTTTTGGGACATAAATATGACTAATTGTGACTATTTTCTCTTATCCTTGAGTCCTATAAACTTGTGTATCTTTCACAGAATGCATAATTAGACAGGAGAAACATACACTGTTTCATCCTTGCTTCATATTTTTATATTGCTAGTGGGAAAGCGTTCCACTCGTTGCATCTGCATCAAAGGAGCCTCACCCTTGTCTTTGCTTCACGGTGAGGTACTGAGGAGGTTGGAGCCCTTTATGAAGCAGTCATTGATTTTGACGGAGAAAACTTTTTTTCTTTATATTCACACCTACCCTAGTCAAAAGTGGGGGTGGAAAGCAAATCTGATTCTACTTTCAAAAAAAAACAAAACAAAAGAAAGAAATTTCACGAGCAGATTGCTGAAAACTTGTGGATAAGATCTGGATGTTGTACCATAACATTCTCAGCTAGATATCAAAGAAACCTCAGAAAAAATTTTTGATTGTTTCATCGCTTGATATCCTGAAACTTTTTTTTTAGAGATCTTAAAATACCCATTAAGAATGGCTTATCTAAAACAAATAAGCATTCATTCTTTAATTCATTTGTTCATTTATTCATTAACCAAATTTTCTTTTTAAAGTGCCTTTATTTTTGTTTTTTTCCCCAGTTATATTAAGATATAGTTGACAAAGTTGTATGTTTGAGGTACAAAGTTGTTTTTTTTTTTTATCTTTTGTCTTTTTAGGGCCGCACACGCAGCATATGGAGGTTCCCAGGCTAGGGGTCCAATTGGAGCTGTGTCTGCAACCTACACCACAGTTCATGGCAACACGGGGTCCTCATCCCAATGAATGAGGCCAGGGATGGAACCCGTGTCCTCCTGGATACTAGGTAACCCCTGAGCCATGATGGGAACTCCTAAAGTGTACCAAGTGTTGATTCAGTATACATAAGCATTATAAAATGATGATCACAATTAAGGTACTTAACACATTCATTACCTCACAGTGTTACCTTTCTTGGGAGTTTGAGGACACCTGAGAGGTACTCTTTTAGCAAGTTTCAAGTGTATAGACCTCTCCTTGACTGTAGTTACCATGCTGGGCATTATTCACTTTGTAACTGAAAGTAGGTGTCCTTTCACCACCGTCTCCCCACTGCTCCCCCATCCCCCGCCACAGTCAGCCTGGGCAGCCGCGTTCTGCTCGCTGTTTCTGGGAGTTAGACTTTTCAGTAACGTGAATGCTCTAACCGTGGGGGCCTTCCCGCCAGCTTAGGTAAAGCGTAGACAACTTTTATTCCTGACTGTAGTCTCTGACCTCCTTTTCTCAGCGCTTTAAAAAACTTGTAAGCACACATTCTTTCTTGGCCTCCTTTGGAAACTACCCCCTGCCGTGAAGATGAGAGAAAGTTCACTTTTCCTTTGGTAAAGTCATTTAGCAAGCACAGGTGGCTTATGATTTTTTTCTTTCCAGCATTTAAAATCTCTCCAGCCCTTTGTTCCAGCAGTGTTTGGGGTTTAGTCTCTCTCCGCTATTGCAATAGTTTGAATAAAGTCTCTTTTCCTGGGTGACATTGTCTAGGGCAATTGTTCCTTTGACAGTCCTTTTTAATATAAATTTCATACAGAATGGAAACTGAAGGAATGGAAACTACCCCCCTGCCCCCTCCCCCAGTCTATCTGAACCTGTTTTTACTATTTCATTGTCTTCCTTAACATAAGTTTACTATTCCAGGAGACTCTTGACCGACAGGGCCCCAGGCAAGTAACTTGATTGTTCAGTTCAGCAACTCCCAAGGACTCTTAAGTCTTCAATCGGGGAGCTTCAGTAAACAATTAATGCTCAAAGACCGTTCTAAATCCTCCTCTCAAAACTGAGACACCAGAGTGGGTGAAGGGTCTGGAAGGCCCAGGCTCTCAAAGCCTGAGGCCATCAACTGGTACAGCATCGGCTCCACAGCATCATAATGTTGATCAGGCATGGAAAAAAACTCTTTTGAAATCATTTAAAACCTTTCTGAGGTTTTAAAAAAAAGGGTTTTCCAACCCACTCTCTAGACTTGATCTTTGCGCTAAAGCCACTTCTCTTTGAAAATTATTTTCTGGCTGAGATCGGAAATGAGAACCAGTTTGATTTTGAATCCAGCAATTCCTGGCTCCTTTATACCTTTCTTTCAAGTCTGCTGAAAAACTTAATAGTTTGGCCTTCAATTCATTTTTCTTTCCTGGTATTTTATTGTTTGCCGCCAAGAACCCAGTTAGCACTTCTGCTATTCTGTCTGGAAGTCTCCTTAGGGAGATTCACTACTGTATTGTAATCGGGCAGGACGCTCTGGGCCCTTCCCCCACATCCTCTGCTTTAGCTCCTTTCTGAAGTTTCCAGATAATAGTACCCCATGCACATTTCCGGAGCTGTTTTTACAAATGTGGAAATCTCCTCCACCAAACGGAAGATGTTAACTGCTTGATAATCGTGGGTGCAGAACCCCCTGTCCTCCACAATGTCAATTGCCTGCGCCAGCGCCCTGTGAGCTCACCATCAGCTGAGATAATTGTGCACAAGCTAAGCACTTACTCTGTGGCCCCCCTCCCCCAATCTGGCTTTTTTTTTTTTTTCCAGAATTAAAAAAAAATTTTATTCAATCTAGAATTCATTTTGTTATACTTTTTTTATATAGGGCTGATGAATTTTAGTTCATTCAAAATCTGGCTTTTAAAACTGCTTTACAGTTTTGTGGAGGGAGTTTGGGCTTTTTTGGCAGGGTGGGTGCATAAGCCACCTGTCCTCTTGCATGGCCTGCAGTAAACCTTTCTCTGCTTCAAACTCTGACCTTTGGGCTTGTCTGGCCTCACTACGATGGGCACATGAACTTGGGCTAACGTCACTGGCATGTTTTCGACTTTCTTCCTTGCCCCAAGTTAAGGTTGTGCTGACTGTCCAGCCAAGACGGCATTTGGGTGCCCTTTTAATCCAGCATCCCAGTTAAAAAACAAAACAAAACAAAAAAAGCTTGAGCTGAGTAAATCTGAAGATCTAACTGGTTTTTCATTCTTTCATGGATGCAGCAGCATCGCAGCCAGCATCTGGAAGGGCGCTCCAGGGCTATGCACAAGGAAAGGTTTACAGGGCGAAGGGTGGGCAAGGAGCTATTAGCAAAAGAAGAGAGTTACTTTTAGGCCAGGAAATCTCTTTTCGGAGAAAGGGACCAGCAAGGGTTTTTCTTGCACATGGTCTCTTCTCCTGCAGGGGGTTGAGATGGAGAGGGCATGCAGTCAGGCACACATTTTACAGAAGTTTGCTGCTGGTCTCGTGAAGGCTGCTACTAGTCATAGGCATCAGTCATCATTGATGGATTTCAGTGTTTTTCTTTTCTTCTTTTTTTTTTGTCTTTTTGCCTTTTTATGTAGAGCTGCACCCACGGCATATGGAGGTTCCCAGGCTAGGGGTCTAATCAGAGCTGTAGCTGCCGGCCTTCACCACAGCCATAGCAACGTGGGATCCGAGCCGCGTCTGCAAACTTCGCCACAGCTCACGGCAATGCCGGATCCTTAACCCACTGAGCAAGGCCTGGGATTGAACCCGCAACCTCATGGTTCTTAGTTGGATTCGTTAACCACTGAGCCACGAAGGGAACTCCCAGGATTTCAGTGTTTTCCTAGATGTGAGGAGATGCAAGAATTCGGCACATAAAATTTTTCTCCTGAAACTAACTATCTGAAGGCCCGTTCTTCCAGCCTTCCCAGAGCACAGAGTGCCTCACTCCTGGTCTCCGCCCTGAGCTCCACTCAGGGAGCTGCTGTGGCTCACGTTCTGCTCCGTGTAGAGGCTGATGGCAAGTTCCAAACTCGGTTCACACTGCTAATCATAAAGAATCGATGTCTCTAGTGAATGATTTTGAAGTGGTACATCTCAGATTGAGACTCGAACCCATGTGCTGGGACCCTAACCCAGCCAAGACTCAGATCGGTCCTCGAACCCTCTAGCTGGGACTCAAGCCTAGTGGAAAACCAGATCGGGACTTGAACCCACTATCTTTTATTTTTTATTTTATTTTTTTTTATTCAAATCACACGCCTGGTCCTAGGACTTAAAGTTCAGGCCCTTTATGTCTCAGTGCAGAAGAAATTCAGCAAGAGGCAAAGGGATCGATGAGAAGTAGATTTATTGAGAGGTTGGTAAAGTGTGGACCGTCTCAAAAGGCAAGAGAGAGGATCTGGGAGAAACACACTCCACGGAGTGCGGGCCGTTTCTGGTGAGAGGTGGGAGCCCCTGAAATGTGGGGTGGTGGGTTTAATGGGCAATAACAGGCTAATGAGTGGGAGGATTTTTCCAGCTATATCTGGGATGGGCGGTTTCCAGGAATTGGGCCACTTTTTGGCCTTTTTTATGTTGGGCCAGAGCTGTCGCCACCCCTGTGGGCAGGGCACTCAGCTAAGGTGTTACAAGGAGAGTATCATGAAGCTCAAGTTCCCCTGGAATCAAATCATCCGGCATCTCGGACCTAGTTGGTTCTCACCAGTTTTTGTCGTATCCTCAAGCACTGGGTCATTCTTTTAAGGGTTGTGCTTTGTCCCCTTCTGCGCTGTTTTAACTTGAGTGCGTTTCTGTTCATGGGCAGATGCAAGAATCTGGGGCCTTTGAAAGTCCCCCTGAGACATGCATCTGACTTACATAAGCGCCCATTTATCCAAACACAGAAGCTCTCTTCCTGTTTTTTTTCCGTCTAGAATGCCTCTCAGCGTGCACTGTTGCAACAACCCTTTGTGTAACTGGATGAGGAGTGGCACTCTTGTTCTTTTTGTGTTCACAACACCTAGGCACTGGCCAGAAAATTCCGAACTGGCTGACTAAGGTTTCTGGTGCAGATCAAAACTGCAGCTAGGTTAGTTATTAAATCTAGGTTTTATTTTCATGGACTTTAGCTCAGCTGACGCCTGCGGTTTTTCTCCTGGGCTTGTGGTTTTTCTCTTAACCTCTGTGAGCCCTTATATCAACAGTCTCTCTCAGTGGGTCAAGGATCTGGCGTTGCTGTGAGCTGTGGTGTAGGTCACAGATGCGGCTCAGATCCTGCATTGCTGTGGCTGTGGTGTAGGCCAGCAGCTGCAGCTCTGTTTTGACCCCTAGCCCAGGAACTTCCATATGCCTCAGGTGTGGCACTAAAAATAAACAACTAAATAAAATAAGATGTCTTTTTGGCTGCTGAGTGGATAATTGATGGAAGGGTTTCAAGAGTGGAAAAAGGCAAGGAAGAGTACTTTCTACGGCCTGGGC
>PVHT021183549.1:608554-623922 GCA_004024745.2 Catagonus wagneri
ATTTCTGGTTGGAGCAGAATGGACAGGGCTCTGTTTTTTGAGACGCGGAGCTCTGGAAGGGAAGATTCAGAGGCTGAGGACAACCAAAGATTTGGGATGAGCGAAGTTTGAGATGCCCGAGTGACATCAAAGTCAAGTACATAGCCGGGACATTCAGGTCAGGCTCCAACTGGGGGGGTGCGGTCTGGATTAGGGGGCAGAACCGTAGGGCACAGCTAGAGGGGAATGCAGGATTCAGGGAGGGTTTTCTTAAAATGGAGAGACTGAGGAATGTTTGATGTTCCAGAGCAAGAACCCAAAAGAGAAGGAGAGACACTGAACCAGGCTTTGTGCTGATGTGTCACTATTGGAGGAAGAGGTAGACACACACGGATAAAGTGATGACACGGGTAACAGAGAAACAGAAGCCTGTGAAGTTACAGGGATGCGAGGGACCAAGGAATTCATATCAGGAGGTTTGGGGACAGGGCACCCGGGCTGCAGGAGGTGGATCTGGGAAGCAGCTTCCAGGCATTAAATGAATGGAAGCTCCAGGAGAAACTCCACCTAGCACTTGTGTTCTAAGACAACTCTTAAGACCAGGAGTCAGGGAGGGCTTCCTGGAGGAGGTGACTGTGACCTCAGTTTGTGAGACTAGTGTTAATTAACTGGCAAAAACCAAAAAGAGGACTCCATGTTTAGAGAAACACTAGTGTCTGAAAAGCATGGTGTGTTCTCAGGTCTCAAGTGTGAGAATTGTGTGACAGCTGCATAGAATACTTGAGGAGCGGCAGGAAAGAAGCCAAACTGTGAACGAATTTTTTTATGAAGTAACAGAGTTTTAAAAGTTACGAGGGAGTCACTGAAGGATGTTACAGAGGGGAAAAATACATTCAAATTTGCTTTTAAAAAATAGCTAGTATTTATTAGATGCTTGTTATATACCCAGTGAAGCTTTTACAGCGTGAGCTCATTTTATGCTTCAAGACAATACCATTTAATGGAGGAGCTGGGAGACACCAATTTGTCTAAGTTTTCACAATGAGTTTGCGGCTAGGTGAGACTAGAACACAGACTTCTTGGCCTTCAGAGTTCATGCTTTTGGCCCCTGTGCTTGCTTTCCTGCATCTCACAGAACAGAATCACAGGATCTGAAAATATGCTCATGTGGGTCTTGGGTGCCCCAGATGCTGGTCCAGCGGCCGTGCACCCAGCTGCTATGTCCAGCATGTGTCCTGGGCTGGAGCTCCTCCTGGATGCGGCCACGTTTGACAGCCTTGTCTTCCTGGAGCAGACCACAGCAGAGATGGTGGGAAGGTTGTTCAGATGGACACTGGCTATTCCTGCTGGAGGGACACCCCTCTCCCCCGACCCCTCCAAGGTTATCATGTGTCCTTGGACAGCTCTTCTGGGAAAGAAGAGCTTCAATTTCTTTGGGGAACTAAAAAAAAAAAGGGGGGGCAATTCCTTTTAGAAAGTTCGTGTTCCGCTTTCCTTTGATTTCTCCACCAGGCTTTACGAGGGGAAAGGCGGGCGTTCGTCATACAAGAAATTTCTTTCAATCTTTGTTATTACTGTTTCCAGGTATGCTGTGCCTTTAAAACAACACTGTGGCCTTTGCTAATAAACTTTTTGCACTTATGATAGTTGGCAGCTGATAGAATACCATGTTTCAAAATAAAATTATGGCAAATCTGTGAAATCTGTTTCTGGAGTTAGGGCTTCTAGATGGGTTGTCTCACTGCTTCTTTATCATCCAGAGGCGGGGACAGACTGTCCCAGGTGTTGTCACAAGGATGTCCCAGGATGAGGCTGCAGCTCCTTTTAGGTTAAAATGGCCTAAGGCCGTGATTATCAAAAACAGGGCACAGACGCTTCCATCTTAAAACTGCAACCTTTCCCTTGGTCTATCATTTTGCTGCATTTTTTTTCTTTTCCAAATATAAAGCTATTCAATGACTTTTTTTTTCAAACTTTTGTTCAGAGTAGTGGTTCTCAGAGTTGCTTTGGGAACCTTAAGGAAACGCTAAGACCCGTTTAGGAGTTTGTGAGGTCAATATTATTTTCGCGATGGTATTAAAATATTATTTACCTTTACCTCTTTCTCTCAGAAATGTAGAGCTTTCCAGAAGCTACATAATGCATTATATCATAATGAATTGAATGTAGAAGGAGGTGTGAGAATTCACCTGTATTCTATTAAACCAAGCATTAAAGGGATTTTCAAAAATGTAAAGGTGCCGCTCTTCTAAATATTTTTTGAAAATATGATTTTTAAGTCAAAATATGTTGTTTCTGCTAACATAATGATAATATTATTATTATCATCATAAAACCAGTTAATAAATAGTCTTATTTTTTAAGTCAAAATATGTTAATAAAGAAACAAGTTAATAGTCTTATTTTTTAAGTCAAAATATGGTGTTTCTGCTAACATAATGATAATAATAACATTATTATTATCATCATAAAACAAGTTAAATAGTCTTATTTTTTAAGTCAAAATATGTTAATAAAGAAACAAGTTAATAGTCTTATTTTTAAGTCAAAATATGTCGTTTCTGCTAACATAATGATATTATTATCATCATAAAACAAGTCAAAATATGTTAATAAAGAAACAAGTTAATAAATAGTCTTATTTTTAAGTCAAAATACGTTGTTTCTGCTAATATAACGATAATATTATTATCATCATAAAACAAGTTAATAAATAGTCTTAAAATTAGTTTTAATTTCTAATATAGTAAATATCAATTACTGTCGCCTGTGTGTATGAACAAAAGCTCTTTGATGTTCTCTATAAACTGTCAGGTCACTGGTCTCTCAGCGTCAAACACGCCTCTCTGTACAGTCGATCTGTTTCCTGGGTAACTCGCCTGGAGCCGCCCGCGTGGCCTATTAACAGCATCCCTGGGCCGCAGAATGTCACAGGGGAGGACAGTCTGGGAGCAATTAGGGAACTTAGTAAGGAAGTTTCTTCAAGCAGGAAATTGGTTCCTCTGGAACCTGTTAAACGTTAATTCCACAGTCAAGATCGTGAAAACATTCACCGAAATTAGTAAGAGTGTTCGGGTTCTCGGGGGAGCATTTACCAAGGGTGAGCAGTGTCAGGAGTCAGGAACTAGGAGTTTATCCTTCAAGCTTTAGGCGTCAGTTTTAAGTGTGATGAGGGAGCAATTAGGTTAAGATGACTTCTGAGTTTCTAATGAAGCCACACTTTTAAGCCGCTCCCTGGGGTGAACGTTGGTCTGGAGCAGGGCTGTGAGATGTGATGAAAGTCTCCTTTAAGTCCGGATGATCCTTTTCCCAGAGCCCTTTCTGCCATCATAGACTTTAGTGAGAGTGACACACATGGTCAGACTGGAAGCTGGCCCAACACTGAGACAGTCTCGTGAATTTCTGCCCACTTGATCCGTCTGAACCCTGAGTAGAGAGCTTTAGGGTCCCCAGCTAACACTTTGGGGCTTTAAGACCGCTCTACTCTGAGCACATGCATTTAAGGCCAAAACAAAACAAAACGAATCTATAAGGAAAACACAGCTATATTTTCCCTGAAGAGGAAAAAAAAAATGCTGAGGACTCAGAAGAAGTAAAGCAGTGAAGAAAGGGCGGAGCACAGAAGTCTCGTCTCAGTGACACATCCTGTCGCCCCCAGGGGGATCGCCTGCTCAGGGCTGCTGCCTGCGGCTCCCGCTCTGCCCCAGCTGAGCCCCGGGCCTTGCAGACAGTGGCGGGTCTGGCACGCAGGGTGCGGGCTGTCTTCTTCTCTCCCCTCCCTGGGTGCCACTCTCAGGGCTTACAGGTGGCCTGCAATGGAAAGCAGTTTTTGTAGCACCTAAAAGATCATCAGATTACTTCCAAAGAGCATGAGCAGAGAGGGAGAACATTTTGGCATGAAATTTTTACAGTAGCAGAAGAGAAAGTATGAAAATATCACAAGTGCTACTTTGAGTGTCTGCTATGGGCTGGGCACCGTGCAAGTGCTTTGCATTCTCCTCGCTAATGTTTTCAGCAGTCCCATCGCTTGGGCTCAACTGTGACCTTCATTAACCCCAGGACACCTAGCACATAGTCCAAGGCTACACAGTAGAGGTGGAAATAGAGCATATTTCCCTTGAATTCCAAGTTCCAAGCGTTTGACCAGAGCCTATACTCATCATGCCCCATTTACTTCATTTGGCTGATGTTTACTGAGGGTCATCCCGTGCCAGAGCCTAAAAGACGGGGACAGAATGGACATTGTTGCTGCCCACATGGGGCCTATGGGAAATTGCAAAAGACATAAATCAAATAATGCACAAATCGGTATGTCACTACAAGTCAGGGTATACATTTGAAGGACTATGTAATGCAAATGAATTATCTGTATATGTGCACATATGTGAAATATACATATATTTTTACCTGTCGTATGTGTACACATGAACTTGACCTAGGTGGAGAAGTCAAGAAAGACACCGCCGAGAAAGTGACTTTTACATTAAAATTTGAAGTTGGAATAGGAATTAATCAGGGAGTTTGTAGAGGGTGGGTGCTGGAGAGATTGTTCTGGGCAGCAACAATAAAGGCTCTGTGGCAGCAAGAGGCACAGCTCAGGCAAAGAACCCAAAGAAGTTTTGGGTGTGATGTATGACCTGAGAGGCGGCAGGGGTTAGGCGTGTAGGATCTTAGGGCTGGGTTAAGGAAGCTTTTGAAAGGCTCTACTGGTGTATTTTATTTCGGATTTTTTTTTTTGTTTTGACATTTTTTTGGGCTTTTTAAAAACTTTGTACACATTTATTTTTAAAAAAGTTTTAAAATTATAGTTGATTTAGTGTTGTGTGTGTACAGCATATTGACCCAGTCATACACATATATACATTCTTTTTATTATTTATTTTTGCTTTCTAGGGCCGCACCTGTGGCATAGGGATGTTCCCAGGCTAAGGGCTGAGTCAGAGCTGCAGCTAGAGGCTATGCCACAACCACAGCAACATGGGATCCAAGCCGTGTCCACAACCTATGCCACAGCTTATAGCAACACTGGATCCTTAACCCACTGAGTGAGGCCAGGGATCGAACCCACATCCTCGTACGTACTAGTTGGGTTTGTAATCCACTGAACTACAGTGGGAACTCCTATATACATTCTTTTCATCATGCTATCTTCCATCATGTTCTATCCCAAGAGTTTGGATGTAGTTCCCTGTGCTGTACAGTAGGACCTCATTGCTTATCCATTCTAAATGTGATAGTTTGTATCTATCAACCCCAAACTCCCCATCCATCCACTCCCTCCCCCTCCACCTAGACAGCTACAAGTCTGTTCTCTAAGTCTGTGAGTCCGTTTCTGTTTTGTAGAGAGGTTTATTTGTGCCATATTTTAGATTCCATGTATAAGTGATATCATATGGCATTTGTCTGTCTGACTTCTCTTAATATTATAATCTCTGGTTGCATCCATATTGTTACAAATGGCATGCTTTTGTTCCTTTTTATGGCTGAGTAGTATTCTACTGTACATATGTACCACATCTTCTTAATCCATTCATTTGTTGATGGACATTGAGTTGTTTCCATGTCTCGGCTGTTGTGAACAGGGCTGCAGTGGACACAGGGGTGCATGTATGTTTTTGAATAAAAGTTTTGTCTGGATATATGCCCAGGAGTGGGATTGCTGGGTCATATGTAGGTCTATATTTAGTTTTCTGAGCAAACTCTATACTGTTCTCCATGGTGGTTGTACTGATTTTCATTCCCACCAACAGCGTAAGAGGATTCCCTTTTCTCTACACCTTCTCCAGCATTTGTTATTTGTAGACATATTAATGATGGCCATTCTGACTGGTGTGAAGTTGTACCTAATTACAGTTTGATTTGCATTACTCTAATAATTAGTGATGTTGAATATTTTTTTTGTGTGTCTTCTGGCTATCTCTGTGTCTTTGGAGAAATGTCTGTTTAAGTCTCCTGCCCATTTTTCAACTGGGTTGTTTGTTTATTTTTGAGTTGTATTCGGGTTGTTTGTATATTTTGGAGATTAGACCTTTGCATCATTTTTCTTGTGTGAGAAATATTTCACATCTGGAGTGTAAAGAGGAATGTAAAGAATATTCCTGTAACTATGACCAAATTACAGCGTTACATTTGAATAATTTTTTTGAATAACTGAATTCGATTATAATTGAAGTCTCTTGTATAATTCATTGAAAAACTTCAAGCCAGGGGCAGACATGAACAGATCTGCATTTTGAAAAGATCTTTGAGAAGCTGGGGAGTAGAGAATACATTAAAGGGAAACTAGTGTGGATGCAGAGATCCTGGTTAGCTGACCCCTGAGGCTATCCGGGACAGGGGTGGTGGGCGGGGCCGGGAGAATAGACAGATTGGGAAGCAATCAGGATGCAAATGCAGGGCTGTACGTGATGGGTCAGCAAAGAGGATGAGGATGTGAAGAAGATACCAGCAGAAACTCTCTCTCAAGAAATGAAGTAACGTTTCTAGGGGGAAGGTGACCCATCCTTAATGGTTATCCATCCTAAATGATACGCCCTCCTTAATGACTATGTCCAGAATGAAGGAAAAAGTGCAATCAGACTGGAATGGAGACAGAATCAGCTGACTGTTGAAGGTGGTACAGTCAGATCATGCGTATTTAAAAAATTTCTACATAACGCTGAACAGTTTTCCAAAATGGCTATAGCAGTTTGCATTCCAGTGAAAGTGGATGAGTTAAGTTTTTGAACGAGTTACATTTCATAAGACTTTTAACTTATATTTTAGATGGATGTGCATAGTGATCAGTTTCTCCTTGTGCCGTCCTCCTTCACTGAGGTCTGGGTTTGGGCCTCTGTCACAACCACCACACTTATCGCTCAAGGGCCTCGCTCCTTCCTCTGCCTCTGCTGCTGGTGCCCCCATTACTTAATGAATTTTATTGCGATTATAGGTGTACAGGTTGTGGGATATTAGGAAGAAGGAAGAATTGAGAATATTACGGGAATATACAATACGACACAAATGAACATATCTGTGAGATATAAACAGATTTGTGATTGCCATGGTGGGTTGGAGAGGGATGGATGGGGGTTTGGCATGAGCAGATGCAAACTATTACATATAGGATGGATAAATAACAAGACCTTACCGTGTAACACAGGGAAATATAGTCAGTATCCTTTAATAAGCCATAATGGAAAAGACTATGAAAATAAAGTGTATATATACACACACACATATATGTATAACTGAGTTACTTTGCTGTACAGCAGAAATTAAGACAACAAAGAATAATATGTGATTTATGACTATTATAGAACCAGCCAGCTTACAGAAAAACTATTTTAACAGGTTTTCTTTGGTTGATTTTCTTGGGATCCACAGACATCATCAGCAAATAATTATAATTTGATCTATTTTTTTTCAGTATTTAATCTCCTCAGTCTGATGATGGCTGACATTTTGGAGACTTTTCGAGGTCCCAAGGACAAAGAGAAGCCCAGCTGAGATCTGGGCAATAACAGCAAGCCGCTCTGACTCCGGTATTTCCAGTGTGCTGGCATCGTGGAGAACTGGAACCACGGTTTAGTGTCATGCAGATACAACCGGTGCTCAGCTCTCTTCCCAGAGTTCACCTAGAGATAGGGGGTGGGGAGGTGGCTGGGGAGCAAGGTCACCTCTAACGAGGTTCATTCTGATTAGGGAGAATGTCTCCCCAGGCCACCCAGAGAAGACTACAGTGCCCATGCGTTGGAGGAGGTCACCAGGAAGATGTGGCTGCTGGTTGACAGCCATCCCCTCCCCTGTCCTCGGGATGTAAGTTCTGCCCGCTGTTCCCACTGTTCTAATATATGATCAACTTACATAAGGGGCTGGTGTCAAAGACTAGCCTTGAGAAAGCAACGTGCTGTTGCGACCCTCTGGATGGTGTTCACGACTAAACCCAGAGAGGCCTCCTTATCAGCTTTCACCATCACGGCGCCTGCAACAAGCCTCACATGCAAGTTCACTTGCTTGTTAACACTGTCACCTACCCACCTGGAGTGGCCTGCCTCTTTCTTTGGCCTCCCCACGCCATTAGGTATGAGTGCCAGTTGGTGACCCAGCACTTGCCAGTTTTCAATACCCTGAGTCCGTTCACTCCCTTAGGGATTGCGCGAAGCAGAAGAGAACTGAACGAAGGAACTCTACCAGGGTATACAGAGGGCTAAGGGGACCCCCAAAGGGTGTGGAGACGTTCAGTGAAAGCGTTAACTAAAAGTAAAGCCATTCACCCCCCTAGACAGGAGATGGTGAAAAGGAGTGAGTGACCGGGGACCAGTGAAGGCTGGAGCCGTAGAGCTGGCACCGAAGGCTGCCTGGCAGGACTGCCACCCGTATGGGACCAGGCCCTGCCAGAACCGTAGTGCCTGGATGGCGGACCGCACCTTCCCTGGCCTCGCTCCCTCCTCCGCCTCCTCTGCTGCTGGTGCCTTAGACTGGCTGGACCCACCAGCGAGCAGAGGCCCGGGAGCCTGAAGGATGCAGAGTGTGTGTGCGTGCGTGTGTGTCCACAACCCACGGGGACACAGAGCAGAGCAGAGAAGGGTAAGAAGAGACTGCGGCGATGTCATAAAGAGCAACCATGCGCACACTGGTTCTTGTTCCAGTTAGCTGGGGCCAGGGGGCAGGGTATGTTTCATGTAAGATGCTGTATTAAACATCATGGGACCTGAGGCAGAAGAATCAACCCAGGACTATTCTCTGATGGGGACTGTGGATATGAAAGACATCAGGCAATGGAGATATAACCATAGTTAAAATTATATTTTATGGGAACTCTATGTAGTTATATATTAGGAACATTTACCTCTCATTTCTTAGCAAATATTTTCTTTTTTCTTTTTCTTTTTTCCTATTTTTTTGTCTTTTTCAGGTCCACACCTGCGGCATATGGAGGTTCCCAGGCTAGGGGTCAAATCGGAGCTATGGCTGCTGGCCTACACCACAGCCACAGCAACACAGGATCCGAGCTGTGTCTGAGACCTACACCACAGTTCACAGCAATGCTGGATCCTTGACCCACTGATCAAGGCCAGTGATCGAACCCGTGTCCTCACGGATGCTAGTTGGGTTCATTAACCTCTGAGCCACGATGGAAACTCCAGCAAATATTTTCAAAACTTTCACTTTATTTTTTAAATTTTTTTTGTTATGCCTTTTCTAGAATGTCCTATCTTTGTTTTTTTTTAACTTAATGAATTTTATTTCAGTTATAGGTGTACAAAAATCATCACAAGTCAATTTGATAGATTCTGTGTCCCAAACCCACAGTGCATCCCCCCACCCCCCAGATTGTCCTATTTGAAAAACCAAGTTTTTCCAAAGTCTGTGAGTCATTGTCTGTTCTTCAAAGAAGCTCATTGTGTCTTTTTAGTTTCCACATGTAAGCGGTAGCACTGGGTGTTGCTGTCTAATTGTCTGACTGGTTTCACTTTGCATGATAATTTCTAGGTCCATCCATGTTGCTATAAATGTTGTTATTTCGTTCCTTTTAATGGCTGAGTAATATTCCATTGTGTGTATGTACCATATCTTCCCTATCCACTCCTCTGTCGATGGGCATTTAGGTTGTTGCCATGAACTGGCTATTGCATAGAGTGCTGCGATGAACACTGGAGTACATGTGTCTTTTCGAGTCATGGTTTCCTCTAGATAGATGCCCATGAGTGGGATTGCTGAATCAAATGGTAATTCTATTTTTAGTTTTCTGAGGACTCTCCATACTGTTTTCCATAGTGGTTGCACAAATTTACATTCTCATCAACAGTGTAATAGGATTTCTTTTTCTCCACACCCTCTCCAGCACTTATTGTTTGCAAACATTTTGATGATGGCTATTCTGGCTGGTGTAAGGTTTTGATTTGCATTTCTCTAATAATGAGTGACGTTGAACATCTTTTCATGTGTTTTTTGGCCATCTGTATGTTTTCTTTGGAGAACTGCTTGTTTAGATCTTCTGCCCATTTTTTGATGGGGTTGTTGGTTTTTTGGAATTGAGCTGTAGGAGGTGTTTATGAATTTTGGAGATTAATCCCTTGTCAGTCACTTCATCTGCCAATATTTTCTCCCATTCTGTGGGTTGTCTGTTTTGTTTAGGGTTTCCCTTTCTGTGAAGAAACTTATAAGTTTGATTAAGTCCCATTTGTTTATTTTTGTTTTTATTGTCATTATTCTAACAGGTGGATCTCAGAAGATGTTGCTGTTGTTTATGTCAGAGAGTATTGGGCCTATGTTTTCCTCTAAGAGTTTTATATTATCTGGTCCTATATCTAGATCTTTAATCCATTTTGAGTTTATTTTTGTGCATGGTGTTAGGAAGTGTTCTAATTTCATTTTTTTTCACATGTGGATGTCCAGTTTTCCTAGCACCACTTATTGAACAGGCTGTCTTTTCTCCATTGTATATTCTTGTCTCCTTGGTCATAGATTAGTTGACTGTAGATGCGTGGGTTTAATTCTGGGCTTTCTATCCTGTTCCTCTGACCTATATTTCTGTCTTTTGTGCCAATACCATATAGTTTTGATGGCTGTAGCTTTGTAGTATAGTCCAAAACCAGCTGTCCTGATTCCTCCAGCTCCATTTTTCTTTCTTAGGATGTCTCTGGCTATTCTGGGTCTTTTGTACTTCCAAACTAACTTTCAAATATTTTGTTCCAGTTCTGTGAAAAATGTCCTTGATAATTTGATAAGGATTGCATTGAATCTGTAGATTGCCTTGGGTAGTATAGTCATTTTGATAATATTGACTCTTCCAATCCAAGAGCATGGTATGTCTTTCCATCTGTTTGTGTCATCCTTGATTTCTTTCTTCAGCGTCTTATAGTTTTCAGAGTATAGGTCTTTTGTCTCTCTAAGTAGGTTTATTCCTAAGTATTTTATTCTTTTTGATGCAATGGTACATGGGATTGCTTCCCTAATTTCTCTTTCTGATCTTTCATTGTTAGTATATAGAAGTGCAGTTGATTTCTGTGTATTGATTTTGTATCCTGCGACTCTGCCAAATTCATTGATGAGCTCTAAGAGTTTTTTGGTAGAGTTTTTAGGATTCTCGGGTATAGTATCATGTCATCTGCAAATAGTGATAGTTTTACTTCTTCCTTTCCAATTTGGATTCCTTTTATTTCGTTTACTTCTCTGATTGCTGTGCCTGGGACTTCCAAATCTTTGTTGAATAGTAGTGGTGAGAGTGGATAACCTTGTCTTATTCCTGATCTCAGTGGGAATTCTTTCAGCTTTTCACCATTGAGAATGATGTGAGCTCTGGGTTTGTCATATATGGCCTTGACTATGTTGATGTAGGTTCCCTCTATGCCCATTTTCTGAAGGTTTTTTTTTTTTAATCAAAAATTGGTGTTAGATTTTGTCAAAGGCTTTTATACATCTGTTGAGAGGATCATATGGTTTTTATTCTTCAGTTTGTTAACACGGTACATCACACTGATTGATTTGTGGATACTGAAGAATCCTTGCATCCTTGGATAAATCCCACTTGATCATGATGTACAGTCCTTTTAATGTTTTGTTGGTTTCAGTTGGCTAGTATTTTGTTGAGGATTTTTGCATCTATGTTCATCAGTGAAATTGCCTAGCCTGCTTCTTGCAGAAACCATACTCTTTTAATTCTCAAATATTCAAAACTAAATGAAATCTCTCCCCTGCACATAAATAAGTACACAAAATTTTCCCTGCTTTTCACAAACTGCTTGTTTTTATTTTGTCTCAGTGCCTGTTTCTGGGGAAACCCAACCTTCACTTTACATGGACTAATGGTACCATACAGAGTGAAGATGTAGAAGCCACTAACACTGTCCTGTTTTTAATACGGAAATTTCATGCAGACCCAAAGATAGATAGAATGTGGTAATGAACTACTATGTACCCAGAAGTCTCTATGTAGCTTCAACAATCACCAGGTTAATAAGCATGAACACCTGTGGCCCAAACTATGCAGAATCTCAGTACATAATCTCAGTCACGGTTTAGGTCGTGACTGCGGATTGGATCTAATCCCTAGCTCAGGAACTCCTTATGTCATGGGGTGGCCAAAAATGAAAAAAAAAAAAAAAGGGAAGAGGCCATGTGTCATCATGCCACCAATTGTTATGAAGTGGTGGAAATTATTAATGTAATGAAGGTGAAAGAATAGACGTCATGAAATAGGTAATGGATATACAAAGCAGATGGGAAGATTTGTGAGTCAGTGGTGGAAGGAGGTGGCTTAAATGTGCAATAAGTACATTGTCGAATCATGTAAATGGCACCCACTACTCACAAAATGGACACCCTTTCCTCAAAATCTTCCCGTGGTTTCCCTGCTCCCACAGGGTCATTACCACGCCTACACGCTCTGACCTCCCGCTGTCTCTATCTCGTTTACTGCCACTCTCTTGCTAACTCCACTTAACCACATCCACGTCCTTGTTGTTCCTCTAATACACCAAGCATGCTTCTGCTTCTGTACTTTCCGTTTCCCTGCAGCTTGGAGCACTTTGTTTGGGTGCTCTCATGACTCACTCTCTTCTTTTCAGAGAGGACTTCCCTGAATATCCTATCTGAAATAGCTGCTCCATCCTCATCACTTCCTGTCCCCTTAGCCTACCTTGTTTTTCTTCTTAGTCCTTATACTCACCTATTTACTTATTTGTTTACTGCTTTCCCCACCTCCAATGAGAATAAAAACTCCATGGAGGGAGTTCCTGTTGTGGCACAGCAGAAACGAATCTGACTAGTATCCATGAGGATGCAGGTTTGATATCTGGCCTCACTCAGTGGGTTAAGGATCCAGCATTGATGTGAGCTGTGGTGTAAGTCACAGACTTGGCTCGGATCCCACATTACTGTTGCTGTGGCTGTGGTGTAGGCCAGTGGCTGCAGCTCCAATTTGATGCCTAGCCTGGGAACTTCCATATGCTGTGGGTGTGGTCCTAAAAAGCAAGACTGCAAGCAAGCAAGCAAGCAAACAAACAAACAGCAACAAAAAAACCCTCCATGGAATCTTTGTTTCTTGTACCTGAACTACAGCAGGAACTCAATAAATATTTGTCAAGTGAATAAGTGCACGGAAAATGGATTAATTACCAAGATCTTTTTATCCCTCATATAGGAGATCTCCTCCACTCTTGCCATGTTTACAGGATGTACATTAGCAAGACTTCCAGCTTCCAGGTAAAATACTGAAATCCTATTAATTATTATTAAAGCATTTTAATTCTGATATTAAGGGTCCAATAGAGAGAAAGGCCTGGCTTTTCACTCATTATCTTAAAGCAAAGCCTATCGGTTGAAAATCTTCCCTCCATACACAGAGTTGCTGAACAAAATTTTAGAGTCTTACTTTTAAAGATGGACCAGAGGTGATCATCAGGCAGTTGAGAAAATACTTTATGAAAGAGAAGCCAAGAGTAACAAAGAGGAAGAAGGTCTTTGGGGGACTTGACGATGCAAGGGACAGAAGAAAGCTGAGACATTACTGTATCTGTAAAATAAGAACATAAAGCTCTTAAAAAGTAACAATCAGAGAATAAGCAGAGTTAACTGCTATAAACTAATAATCTTTGGAAAGAATATCAATAGAAAGACTAAAAATAAAGATGAATAAATCTTTCAAGAAGAGGGGCAAAAAGACAAAGAAAAAAAGGAAAAAAGAATAGTGATAGACGACCAATGGATGAGTTGTAACTTTTTTGACACCAAATTTAGAAACAGCAAAGGAAGAAGGAAAATTCTTATAGAGATTAAGCAGGATAATTCCAATGGTAAGAATGTGGATTTTCAGACTGAAATGACTCTTTAGATAAATAACTCATGGTTAGGAACAAAATTGTAAAGTATCAGCAGACAAAGGATAAAAAATTCTTACAGACCAGGGAAAAACAAGCAAAGTAACAAACTCCCAAGTTATGCTGTCTTAGTCTAGGTTCTCCAGAGAAAAAGCACAGATAAAGAGACTTACTATAAGAACGGGCTCACGTGATTGTGGCGGCCACAGCTGGAGAAGCAGGGTGGACAATGGCGAGCTCCTGTTGGAGTCTGAAGGGCTGGGAGCCAGGAGGCTGGTGGTGTACCTTTCAGTCCGTGTCTGAAGGCAGGAGGAGACCCTGGTTCTGCCTTGAGGACAGTCAGGCAGAGAAACCAAATTCTCTCCTACTCCACGCTTTCGTTTCATTCAAGGCTTCAGTGGATTGGGTAAAGCCCACTCACATTGCGGGGACTGGGGGGAGGGACATCTGCTTTACCCAGTCTACCAGTTCAAATGTGAATCTCCTCCAGAAACACCCTTCCAGAAACCACCAGAAAAATGTTCAGATATCCGTGTGCCCTATGGCCTAGGCAAGTTAAACCTTAAAATTAGCCATCACATTCACCTCTTAAAAAGAATAAGCATCAGAATAGAACACTGTTTGCTAGGAGAGTATGGAATAATTCCTTATTTCTGAGAAAAAAGATTTTAAATCTAGACTTGCATTTCTTCCAAAACTATCAGTCAAGGATAAAACTAAAAAGCTATTTTAAGACATATAAGATCTCAGAAACTTATTTCCCATTAACATTGAAAGGAATTGCTTGAGGTAGTCACTGCAGCAAAATGATGGAGAACGCCAAAAAGAGGAAGAAATGGGATCCATAAAATGGTGTATTCAAACCACAAGTCCAGTGACATTCCAAGATCACCCCGTGTGTCCCTGTGACCTAGATGGTTACCAGTTCAGATACAAGGAGGAGGAAGAGGACCTTAGAGGGAGCATCCGGGAAAAAGAGGAACACAGTAGAAAATATGATTGGATGGATAAAGGGGGAAGAGAAGACGAAAGAGAAAGATACAAATAAAGGCAATTACAAAAGCTTCAAAATTCAATATATTAATGGAAAAGTTATTATGTAAATGTTTATGTTTCTAATGACAATATATGATTGTCTAATATGGATACTATTTTCAGTTTTAGAATCACAGAAACACGAACCACAGTTATGATTTCAGAGCAGAATGTGAATACCATTAATTTTGACAGCATGAGGATAACTTTGGAGGGGACACTTTTGGGGACATGTGGGTGAGAAGTGGAGGTAGCACAAGGGTATTGGTGTCGTCACGAAAAAAATGAAGCATTACATACTGAGTGAAGCAAGTCAGAAGGAGAAAGACAGGTGCCATATGAAATCTCTTATAACTGGAGTCTAAAACACTGCACAAATGAACATCTCAACAGAAAAGAAAATCAGGAACTTGGGGAACAGACTTGTGGTTGCCAAGGGGGTGGGGGAGGGGGTGGGAGGGAATGGGGTTAACTAGTGCTTTGGTGATGGAACAGCAAGGAGATCCAGCTGTATAGTACAGGGAACTATGTCTAATCACATGTGACAAATCC
>PVHT021183549.1:642344-671167 GCA_004024745.2 Catagonus wagneri
ACTTGTGATTTTGTCATGCTCCGGTGGCGTGATCAGGCCACCTGGAGTCAAAATGGTATATAAGAAAAGCTGAAAAATAAAACCAGCAGCGAAGATTGACATCGCTCGCTCACTGCATACCTGACTCGTGTCTCGTTCTTCGCCAACGCCGTTCATCCTTCAGGGTACCCGCTTCCCTGCAGAGGCTGGACCTCGGCACTGAGTCATGATGGCCGTGTAAGTCAGGGGGTTGCAGACAGCCATGTAGCGGTCATAGGCCATTGTGGCCAAGAGGAAGCATTCGGTGGTGGCAAAAGCACTGGAGAAGTAGAGCTGGGCAAAACAACCTGAGAAAGAGATGGTCTTTTTCTTCATCAGTAAATTTCGCAGCATCTTGGGCCCAGTGGACGAGGAGTAACAGAGATCGATGAAGGCCAGGTGGCTCAGGAAATAGTACATGGGGGTGTGGAGCCTCGAGTCCATCCGGATGAGCAGGATCATGCCCAGGTTTCCCACCAGGGTGATGACGTAAATCACCAGGAACACCACAAAGAGGGGCAGCTGAAGCTCCGGGCGGTCCGTGAATCCCATGAGGACAAATTCTGTCACTGTGGTACGATTGCCTCTTGCCATTTTGTTCTTTCTCGTGTTGGAAACAGAAAATAGGGCTTCAGAAGGATTAGATGTTTACCAGCACAAGCGTCTTACCTCCTCGCTCCAGTATTTGATGACAAATATTGGGGTTCATAAGCCCCAATGGTTAAAAGCTGTTATTTGCTAGAGGGGCTTTATTTTGTTAAAATAGATTTAAAATGCTTGAACTCATTCGTTTTCTCTTTTTCAAACCCATGCCATAGCAGTGATCCGAGCCACAGCCGTGACAATGCCAGCTCTTTAACCACTGATCCACAAGGGAACGCCCATTTTCTCTTTTGATGAAGTCTGACAAATTGACCTCCAAGTAAGTGGCACCAAGTTACACCCCCAACAATATTGTATAAGAATATTAGTTTTGTCATAGACCCAGTCATAGCAAATTTTAAACATTTGCCACTGTGATGGTGAATATTGGTAACTCATGTCTCTTCATTTGTGTGTTTTAAAAATTAGTAGTGAAGGTTAGCATTTTTCAACCAATTATTTGCACGTATATTTTTTCCTATGATTATTCAGTTCACTTCCTTTGCTAGCTTTTTTATTAGGTTGTTGGTGTTCTAAGTATTTTATTTATTGGGCTATTTATTAAGGAAATCAGCCAACTGCATGATACATGCATTGCAAATAATTCTTTTTTGGTTTATTAGTTGTCCTTCAGTGTTGGTATGGTAATTTTTCTTTGTGCTATGTAGCAAATTTAAGTGGTTTGATGTCAAATATATCAATGAAATTTATCTTTTTCTTTTTTTTATTTTTCCATTATAGCTGGTTTACAGATTTCTTGTCAATTTTCCAACTCTGATCTTTGTGATATGGTTAGCTAAACCTTCCTCAGTTTAAACTTATTTTAAATGGGTCAGTTTGTAGTATAGCAGAAATTCACAGAACATTGTAAATCGATTATAATAAAAATTTAAAAAAAGCAAAAATTATTAAAAAATCTCTTGTTACGTTCTAGAGCTTCAGTAGATTTTCTTATAATGTTTGATTTTTTCTGGAGTTTAATTTTGATAAATGGAATTAGCTAATCAACTCTTTTTATTCATTTCTCCAAAAAGTTAGCCAAGTGTTCTAGTGCTGTTTGTTGGTGAACTCATTTTCCAGGTGCTTCTTTTGATTTAAAACTCCAGGCTTTTCCTATAGTAAAGCATTCCCAAGTACTTGGATCAAGTTCTGTTTCTTTTTCTTTGTAGTCTCTTCTAAAACCAGGACCAAATGTTTAAGTATAATAGTTAAAAACTTCATTTTAATATCTGGTAGCAAATTTCTGGCTATTCTCACATGTATATTTCTCCAGATGAACTCTGACATTATTTTATTGAGTTAAAAAAATCTGACTTACACTTAGAATGCTATTGCATTGAACTGATACATTGATTTGGAGAGAACAGATATTTTACAATTGAATCATCTTCTTTTCTATAATTAAGGTATGTATTTCATTTACCAAAGACTTTCCTAAATGGAGTTTTGAAGTTTTCTTTACACTTTATACACATCTTGCATATTTCTTTATTCACAGGTATTTTATCTTTTTGTAACTATTGTAAATGAATTTGATTTTCATTTTGTGGTTTATTTAAGTATTGTTCACAGGTAAGAAAGCTATTGATTTTTGTAAATTAATTTTATAGCTATCTAAGTATAGTACCTTATCACTTAAAATGAGTTTTTGGGTGTTCTCTGTGGCTCAGTGGATTAAGGATCTGGCATTGTCACTGCAGCAGCTCGGGTCCCTGCTGTGGCACATGATCCCTGGCCCAGGAACTTCCACATGCTGTGGGTGCGGCCAAAAAAAAAAAATTTTTTTTGGAGTCATTTGCCTTGGGTTTTTCAAATACAAATTCATATAATCTGCAAAGGATATGATTTTCCTCCCTCATTTCTATATAGCATCTCATTCTTTTCTTGCATAGTATTTTATATTCCAGAGCAATGTGAAAAAATAGCGCTAAGAGTGGTAATTTTTACCTTCAGGAGTACAAGGAGATTCTTAGGCACACACGCAGAGATATTAGTCAGTGTAATTAACTGGTGTTTGAGAAAGATAAGACAATAAAGACCAAATCATTAAAGTGGTTAAAAAAATACACTCCCTAGAAGTTGGCCCACCTTTGACATTGGCGCAGCCCAGGGCAGGAAGAATCAATGCAGGATCATGTATTACAAGTTTAAATATGCAAAAATTAGGAAATAAAGATGAGAAATTAATAAAGTATATTCCACCTTTCCTTCTTAACAAATATACCTTTATAATAAGCTGGAATGCAGAATTCTTGGAATGCTTGGAGCGCCAAGCTGGAATGAGGTGGCAGGAAGAAAATCTGTCTCCAGCCCACACAGGTGGCTGCACACGTATGGACACACCAGACTGCATGGACCCGCTGTGTTTACACCCTGCAAACAGCTCTTCCTTGGCTCCCCGTAAGGCCTAAGTATGTGTGTTTCACCCTTACGGGGTTGGTCTGGAAAAGGCAATCCCGTAAACTCTGAGAGTAAGTTGGAGGCTAGTGGATGAGGAATTTAAGGTCTTGTTACTTGGAAGATGATTTGGAAGGAGTGTCTAGGATGGACTCTGGGTGGGCACAGCCCTTTGGCCTTGCCCTATGGGCTGTGTGCAGTGGGAAGAGGCCCTAGAGAATGGGATCAAGGTAGGGCCCCTCTGGTGTGGATCGAAGGCCTGTAAGCGAGTGATAAGAAACATGGCTAGAAATCCATGTCTGAGCTAGATAATTAAAGGCCTCTTATCCATTATAAGCAGTTTGGTCTGCATCCTGTAGGGAGTAGGCAGCCTTTGAAATTAACCAAGATGGTCAGTGGAAGATGGAAGGGATCTGAAAAGGTGAAAGTTGGATTAGAGCAGGGCCTTTCAGGAAGGACCAGTGGAGCAAGGAGTTGAGTAGGAACAGCTCAGAGCATGTTTGGGGGACTGTGAGCATCCTTATGGGTCGGAGCAAATACATGTGAAAGAGATTAGTGAGAAACAAACGGAATGGGGGTGGGTGACGCTGTCTTGCGAAGGGCTTTGCAGGCCCGGGGGATGTTAACAACTAGCTCAATAGCGACATGAACACAATAAACATTTGAGCAGTAGGCTACTTACCCCACGCTCAGGGGTCAGGGAGCTGGCCTGGAGGTGTGTGCAGAATGGACCGGCCGCAGGACCTTGGAGAGGATGGTTTCCATGTGAGAGACGATGCGGATTTGAACTAGGAAGATGATGAAGAAATAGGAATGAGAGACCCTCTAAAAGCTGAGTCTGTACCGACTGGCCTTTGACTGAGACTCAGTTTTCAAGGATCATTGTCACTCAAGAATTGATCATTTGATTTAACTTGTCTCTTTCCTAAGGAAATCTAATACAGTTAAGTACATACACACGTCAGAATTAATACCATAGAATTCAAAAGGTGAATTGAAGGGGAAGAGAAAAGCAAAATTTCCCTCCATATTTATTTAACAATGTTACTGAGGGGTAATGTTTCAGTAGAAACAGAATGTCTGAGCTAGGACTGGCACAGAAGGGAAGGGTGTTGAATTTAGTTTGAGGGGATGGTAGGTGTCTACTACGAAGTCAGAGCTAGAGATACTGATTTGCGAGTCATCGCTGGGTAGGGATATGAAAGCTGTGGGAACCAATGAGATCCTTCAGGGAGAGAGAAGTAAGCAGCAGGAAGGTTTCAAGGACACGCCTTTGGGAAAGGTCCATCTTTACGGGCTGGTGAGAGCAGCAGAGGTCTTAGGTGGTCTACGATGTTCTGGCGAGCTTTGATGGGAAGATAGGATGGAGCCTTTTAAATGTGGTCCTTTCCATCGGTCCTGGCTTATGGCAGAGGTGACTGTTTTGTTGTGGTCTCATCTCTCTCAGTGACAGCTTAAAGCCAACCAACCCTTGGAGTCTTTAGATATTGCACGAACAACCCTAGTAACACGTTTGCTGTTCTGGATCTGTCCATCTAAAGCAGGCAAGCATTCTTTCAGATGGATTTCTAGACCGGGTCAAGTCTTCCCATCTCCTTCTGGGCGCTGTAGCAGTTCTCACTTCGGACTGAAATGTGCAACTCCGGGAGAACCCCAGAGCCCGTGGGCAGACTCTAGCTTTGTTCAACAGCTGCTATTGCTGTGATCGCCTCTTTGCCTCCGAATTTCTAAGACGTGTTTAATGCCTTCAGATTTGTTTTTCTTTAGCTCAATGTTTATCCTTTTCTACTTCCAAAAAAACTTAAAAGCACGTGCTCTTTCTTCACAGTCTTCAACCTAACACGTACTTTGATTTTCTTTGAGGGCAGTTAAGACTGAGTGATATCGTCAGTGTTTAATCTGTTAGTTCTTAGAATATAGAACTAGACCGGACAAGTAATTCCAGAAAAAAAAAACTCTAATAGTGAATATTTGGCTTGTAATTTTCTACTAAAGAGAAAATTTAGGGCCCTTAAAAAAATGCCGAGTATTCTTTTTTAATTACTCTCAAACTTGGTGGTAGTAACTGATGATCATTCATACACTTTTAATAAAATCAAGACTCATTCTATTTACATACATTATTTTATTAAACACGTAATTATCATTTCTTCCACAGGATTAATAAGGAGACTGAGACACAGAGCTACACTCGGTAGTTTTTCCCTTTATACGAAGTTGATGAGCCGGGATTTGAAACCAGGTAGGCTGATCCCAGAGCTTTCAGCCTAAACTGTACACCTCCCCACGTATGAAACCTCAGTATTTATTCATTTTATGATTTTTATTTTTCCTGTTTTTAAAGACTTTAGACTCTAAGAAAATTTTAGGCATATTAGGATGTGTTCAGAGATGCTTGCTCTTGGTTTGCTCGGACACTTGTTACATTTATTGTTGTTTTTAATACAGCGAGTGCTTGATAGTTCAGACTAACTCATGAAAACATTGCTGAGAGTGTATGCATTTGAGCCAGTGGGAGTCTTCAATTGCAAGCAATATAAATAGGCTCCAGATATTTTCAGCAGATCAAGGGTCACCAATAAGACCGTAGAATCAGATTGAAAGCTATGCCCCAAATTCCTCGGGGAACTGGGCTTGTGAGGACCGCACTGCAGCCACTGCTCAGCACTAGGAGTTTCAGCCCATGTTTCAAGTGCAGCCACTGCTGTACACTGGATGCTGAGGATGCTTGCATCAGCCCTTCTGCCCCAGAAACTGGATCTTTCCACCTCAGCAGTACTTCCAGCGTCTTACACTGCACCTTTGATGGATATATTTATTGGTTACTTCCCTGTGGAAAGAATCCATCTCCTGTAGGGAGGGCCAACTTTAAATTATATGTGGATTTTCACTGCATGGAGGATCAGTGTCCCTAACTCCTGTTCGTTTAAGGGTCAGCTGCACCTCACAAATTCAAATGCTCTAATATCACGTTCTTCCCTCCGCGGTTTAGTACCTTCATGTACCATCCCTGTGCATGAATGTGAAATATGCTAGGCAAATGCTAAAATTACTTGATATGTAAATCTTATACACTCAGGTTTGACTTACTGTGTCCCTGAGTATGCTGGGAGCTAACAAAAGACCTAAGGGTGAGTCATGAGGCGTGCTGGTTTATCTTGCAAGGTGACTTTCTCAGGTGATGTCATTAAAGTGTCCTTGAACAAGGTAGGATCAACCTCGTCAGGCAGGCTAAAAGATTCTTTGTCTGTCAAACTCTTTAGGAGAGTCATCCAAATCTTCCAGTATATCCTCATTTCCATTATTTTCTGATCCATGTTTAAATTTCACATCATAGACCTATGTAGACTCTGAACTCTACTCATGTAATATATCAACCAGTATAATCAATGTTTGCCCAAGGAATTCTGGCTTAGACACTGATAGTCCTTGGGCTCACTCCATTACTTAGGCAGAGAATTCACAAATATGGATCTGTAATTCTCTTTGGGGTCTCTAGAAGGATTGTAAGAGATAATCCATCACCGAAGATAACGAATTTCTAAAGCTCTTCATGCTGATCTAGGGTAGTATTTTATCAAAAGACTTACCTTTGTAGGGCACTTTTTTTTAGGTTATTACATATGATATTTAGTTAACTAATTTAAACCATGTGCCAAGAGAATATTGAGTATCTTAATATTAGGTTGATATTCACTACCTTTAGCCACAATCTGCCCCTTTTATAAATTCCTATTTTATTAATTGTTCTTAAACCAAGTAATAGAAACAATCCTAGCTAGATTAAGCAAAATTAGCTTAATTGGCCATAAGGTTATTAGAACCATGAGCAGACCCTTGATAAGGCTCTCTCTCTCTTTTTTGGCTGTGCCCACAGCATGTGGAATTTCTTGGGCCAGGGATCAAACCAGTGGCAGAGCAGCAGCCTGAGCTACTGCAGTGCCAATGCTGGATCCTTAACCCGCTGTGCCAAAAGGAAACTCAGTAAGCCTCTCCTTTTTTCAATCATTTTAAATGCGTGTTTGACCTTCTGATTGTTTTCTGTAGATCACATGTGTTTTTCTTATTTTTTATCTTCCTATCTGTCTATACTTCACTGTGAATATTTGTTCTGACCTCTCTTCCAGCTCACTAATTTTCTCTTCAACTATGTCACATATGTTTTATTAAAACCATCCATTGAGCTCTTAATTTTATATTGTGTTTTGAGTTTTGTAAGCTAGTTTTGTTTCATAGGGTTTTCAGTTTTCATTAAGATTTCAGTATTTTACTTTCTTCAATATATTACTATAGTCATTGATTATTTCAGTATCTGGAGTCCCTTGTGTATTTTTCTGTTTTCTCCTGCCACTGCTATTTCTTTTTACGTTGTCTTATTTTTTTCTCCTCTCCTCATATCCCCATGAAACTCTCAAAATATCAGGAATAAGCTTTTCAGCCACCTCCTTTTGGGAACCTCAAAAATTCCCTAGGAAACAAAAAAACCAGCCCCCAATGTTAGGCTCCATTCTGTGGGTTTCTATCTTTGTCTAGATATTGTCTTATAATAATTCACTATTTTGTTAGTTACTTGTTGCCTTCTAGACATTGACTTCATTTTTAATTTTAACTAGATTCTAGTTGTTCCCAATGAGAGGATTAATTTAAATTGTCTAATCACTATTATCGAAAGTGTATGTATATGTGCTTTTTGTTCTGTTTTGCAATTTTCAAGCACTAGAATATGAATTTTTATGAGGCAAGGACCATATTTGTCATGCTTACCATTTTTTTTGTCTTTTTGCCTTTATCTAGAGCCGCACCCATGGCATATAGAGGTTCCCAGGCTAGGGGTCTAAGAGGAGCTGTAGCCGCCGGCCTTTGCCACAGCCACAGCAACGTGGGATCCGAGCCACGTCTGCAACCTACACCACAGCTCACGGCAACGCCGGATCCTTAACCCCCTGAGCAAGGCCAGGGATCGAACCCGCAACCTCATGGTTCCTATTCAGATTCGTTTACCACTGAGCCACGACGGGAACTCCATGCTTACCCTTTTATTACCAGTGCTTAGCACAGTGCCTGAGACTTAGGAGGTGCTTAGTAAATATATGTAGACTGAAGGAATGGTTTCTCAGTAAGAATGTTTGAACTTATATCTGACAACCTCATTAGAATAAATTCAAGAAATAAAATCTTGAATCATTTTTGGAGAACAAATTAGGAATTGTCAGAAGTTAGGGAGGGCACAGGGATGGCACAAGAGGTGTATCTATAAAATAATAATATGAACGATCTTTGTGATGAAAATGTTCTTTATCTTGACCACACCGCTGTCAAGATCCTGGTTGCGATATTATAAAATAGTTTGGTAAGAGGTTACCACTGGGAAAAACTGGTTAAAGGGTATATGGAATCTCTCTGTGTTACTATTTCTTACTACTGCCTGTGAATCTAAAACTATCTCAAAATGATATTTAATTAAAAAAATAAGCATTGTGCATATAGAAATACACACACACACGCACACACACAAACACTTGTTTTTCCCTGGATTTTTATTTTGAATTTAAATTCTTTCTGTTACATTAGAACTTTTTATTTTTTAATTAAAAAATTGAAGTATAGTTGATTTATAACATCATGTTAATTTCTGCTGTACAGCACAGTGACTCAGTTATATATGTGTGTGTGTCTGTGTGTGTGTGTTCTTTTTTATATGCTTTTCCATTATGGTTTATCTCAGGATTTTGAATATAGTTCCCTGTACTCTAAGTAGGACCTTGTTTATCCATCCTGTGTGCTAGTTTGGGTCTGCCAACCCCAAACTCCCAGTCCATCCCTTCCCCACTCCCATGTTCCCTTGGCAACCACAAATCTGTTCTCTGTGTAGCTGAGTCTCTGTTTTGTAAATAAGTTCATTTGTGCCATATTTTAGATTCCACATACAAGTGATATCATATGGTATTTGTCTTTCTCTTTTGTCTTCACTTAGCATGATAATTTCTCATTCCATCCATGTTGCTGCAAACAGCATTGTTTCACTCTTTTTCACCATATGTTAGTTTATTCTTGCTTGTCCAACACAATTAGAATCAGTTTAGATATCCATCAAAAGTTTTCTTTAAAAATTATAATGTATGCATAAAATAAGCTTACAGAAATTCTTAGATGACAATATTTATATGAGCACATGTACCTATGACTTTCTCTGTCCTGATGGATTTTCAGTGGAATTTTCATAAACAAGTAAAGTACTCAAGGGGCTGTCTCCCCAAAGACCCTGAATCTCATAAATATAGCATTGCTTTATGTGACACATCTTTGATGTTTATCCTTATTTTTAAGGTACAAACATTTGCAGGTAATAATTTCATTTTCTGTTGATACAGGAATGTTTGTTTCTCATTTTTTGTATTAGAATGTAAGGTTTGGGTATTTCAAGGAAATATTTATGAGTAATAATTATAAATATTATGCTTATTTCTATGAGCCGTGCTTGGTATTATCATGTATGGCATCTTATTCAACACAAAAATCCTGTGAGGTATTTTTTTAAAAAAGAAATAAATACTGAAGGGTTAAGGAGTTTATGTAAATTGTCTAAGACTCCGTAGATAATCAAGGGCAAAGCTAGAATACGATTCCAGGTGTATATGGCTGCAAAGCTCATGGCATAGCTACACAACTCATTTTATGCCATTATTGGTGCTCAGAACAGACTCTGAATTTGTGTCGTACACATCCGTTTTCTTTAAAATTTTAAGCTGTCCTTCAGTCTTGGGTCCAAACCTAGTAAAATTTCTAGTTCCAGCGCAATGTAGGATTTTCCTGTTCAGATATGTAGTTGTCTGGTGTTTGTAGCATGGCATGTTATTGCTTAGTTTATTTACATATAACATTATTCAAGCCTCTCAGTTCAGAATAAAAGCATAACAATACAGCTGGCTGTGCACATGGCTGATGATGCCGTTTGTGTGTGAGTATGTGAGTGTGTATGTGAGTGTGTGAGTTCAATCTTCTCAATGCTGAATTCTTGAAGGAAAAATAAGTTATTCTTAAATTTGGTTGATATGTAGAAAGCAAATCATAGGAATCCTTGTAGTTGCTATTGTCGAGGAGTTTTGATAATTATAACGCTGCAATAAAGAACAGAGGTTTTGCTATTCCTGTTGTGGCTCAGCAGGTTAAGGACCTGACATTGTCTCTGTGAGGATGTGAGTTTGACCCCTGGCCTTGCTCAGTGGGTTAAGGATCTGGCGCTGCCACAAAATGCAGCATAGGGCACAGATGTGGCTCAGATCTGGTGTTGCTATGGCTGTGGTGTAGACTGCAGCTCTGATTCAACTCTTAGCCCAGGAAGTTCCATACTACAAGTGTGGCCATAAAAAGAAAAAATAAATGATACAAAAAATATTGACTCATGCTACATTTCTTCCAGTAGAAGAGAAGAGGATATAATTGATAAAATGCAGTGAAATTGTTGGCATGTGGAATAGAAATTTTCTCTCTTATTTTCTCAGCTCAAACACCTCTTTCTGCTACTCGTCTTCCCCCGCTCCATCAATTCTTTTCTACTTGTATATTTTTTTAAATCTTTTTTGTCCACCTCATGCACATGGAGTTCCTGGGCTATGGATCAGATCTGAGCCACAGTTACAACCTCTGCTGCAGCTGTGGCAAGCTGGGTCCTTGAACCCACTGTACTGGGCTGGGGATTGAACCTGTGCCCTGGTGCTTCAGTGATGACACCGATCCCCTGGCACCACAGCAAGGTTCCCTTCTCCAATTATTTTTGTAACACCTTTTACTTTCTTTCTTTCTTAATTCTATTAGAGATATTAGAGTTAGATATTTAAACTCATAAGAAGAAGATGGATATACTCTGCAGAAATATTCTATTGGGAAACCTAAAGTATTCTCTTCCTGTGGCTGTGTGGAATATAGACTATGGTGGGTAAATCTGTGCTGAACCTAGAATATTAGCATTGATTTGATTCTGAAAAGTCACAGGCTCACAGTCACTCAGGCAGATTTTGTAATGCCTGAATCTCCCTATCGTTCTCAGGCTTATTATCTCTGAAAGCAGTTCATTCCAACTGGGTGCAGTTGTGAGACAGTGGGTTAAGGATCTGGCATTGCCCCAAAGTGGCTGTTCATTCTAACTGGGTACAGTTCTGCGTATAGAGTAGATATTTTATGTGCCCTCAATATTTCTAAGAACTGGACATTGGAGTAGTAAAAAATGAATTATGTCAACTTCCCTCTTGAGTCATTTGGTACCTATAAACTATAATTTTTCCTTCCTTGATGACAGATTCAGATACGTTCTCCTCTGACTCCCTTGCTTATTTATCAACTCAGTGAACACTTCTCGCCCGATTCAAATATATACTCTCAATTAGCTTCTCATATTGATGAGTAAGGAGGCTCACATTTAAGTTTTATGAGAATTTTACTGTCTTTCATAAAATCAATTTCTCATTTTGGGGATTTTATCTATCTTTCCTATGTTACTTTAAACATTTTGGATAATATCTGCTTGTCTTCATTCGATTATGTCCTAGTGAGATATTCTCTCTTTTAAGCCAATTTTTTGCAGCCTTATATGACATAACAGGTATAGCTGGAAGTGAAAAGTCTGGACAGACTGCATCATACCCAGGGTGTATACTCCATAAACATTAACCAAAAACACCGCTGGCAATTCTGGATCTCTCAACGCTGCACTGCAGTCATCCCAGAAACATGAATTTTTCACCCCAGGATTTTTGACCCTTGATTTCACCTCCTCGTTCTCTTCATTGGCTTTTAATTCTCTAATAGGGGTGACTTTTTCCTAAATGGGACTCCGGGATCACCCCCAAATTACCGTCAATCCAGGTGTCAGAATGTGTTGCCCATCCCCCTACACTCTGGAGGACAGTCTTCATTCTCCTTCGTGTGCATTCGGCTATTAACCACAACATAGTAATATACGTTCAGCATTTTATATATTACTTTTCTTCATCCTTGAATGTTATCTCCATTCCACTGGCACCAAGAAAGGCTATTTTCAAGTCTCCTTGTTTTCTCCCAGGCCAGGTGGTCCTGCTTCCATCTCTTGGACTCCTGAAGCCTTTTCCTCGTGGTCTTTGTTACTCACAGCTATCAACAAACCCCATGTCTTCAGCGTCTCTTTTGAACGTAGCTCCTTGTCCCCTGTCCATGTCAGTAGCTACTTGTCCCCTGAGGCCATTTTTTTCCTCTGCAACCTGCTCAAGTGATGAATGTTTATCCTCTCACTCCCGTACCTCTGGGCCTGGTGGTAGGTGGTATTCCTTCTCCCGCATAGCTGCTTGCGGACCTTCTCTCCCTCCTGCCTTTCAACACGGATGGCCAAGTTCACACCAGCAGACTCTAACGCATCCTCCAGATCTTCCTTCACCTCTTGCAGTCCCCTGCTCACTAGCATCAGGTTCCTCGTCCTTGGAAGGCTTTTGGCTTTGGTTTGCTCTTTCTTAATGGTATTCCTGTCACAATTCCTGATGGACAGGAGTTGTGGTTTTAATATCTTTACCTAGAAGATCCTTCTAACATCATGGCCTCTTAGTTTCTTGACCTCTCCTCCAAAGATCTTGTTTTTCTCCCTGTCATCTCCCAGTCACTCTCAGTGTCAGAGTTTAGACTTACTAGACATATTAATTTACAAATAACTGTAAAATTTAACCTCATTTTAAGCATCCAAACTGGAACCATCACCATCTCCTATCTTTTAATTAATGACATAATTATTTTTTCTTTCTTTTTAGGGCCGTACCTAAGGCATATGGAAGTTCTCAGGCTATGGGTTAAATCGGAGCTGCAGCTGCCAGTCTACACCACAGCCACAGCAATGCAGGATCCAAGCCATGTCTGCACTCTACACCACGGCTCCCAGCAATGCCAGATCTTTAACCCACTGAGCGAAGCTAGGGATTGAACCTGTCTCCTCGTGGATGCTAGTTGCATTCTTAACCCGCTGAGTCACAATGGGAACTACTTCTCTTATCTTTTCAGCTCATTCTCTGAAGTAGGATAATTCAAGTAAATCTTCAATCCCCTGAGGGCCTGACATTGTTTTGTTGGCTCGTCCCATCACATGTACTCACTGCATCTTTGCTCAGCTTAACTGTAATGTTATTTTACTCTCTGCCATGCATCTACGCGCAAATGCTGTATCTGTTCCCTCTGATGCCCTGCAAAATGAAAATCCTAGTAAATCTGATTCCTTATCCACCAAGGACTCAAATTGGTTCAGTGGAAAACTGGGCACATCACTTTCTGGGGTCTGGCACTAAAGAAGTCTCTTTATCATCCGCCTTGCAGACTCGTCATTACCTTGCAGCCACTTCTTTGCTTGCATTACTAGATTGCAAAACCACCCTGTGAACGGTAAAGATGCTATTTATATATTCACGTAATTAAAAAACTTTTGAACATATCAATCAACCAAATATACTTTCTGATAGTCTATATTCTTCTTTAGAAGTACAGAAAATATTTGGGTTCTACAAATATAGTAATAAATTAGAAGCCTTTAGGAATGAGCTTTGTTCTCAGCTCAGTTACCAGAAGGCCATTTCACCTAAAATTAGGTGCCTAACTCCATTAGATCTCCGTTTGTAACTGTAGAGTGAGGAAGATGGAGTGGCCTTTTGAAGCTGGGCATCCAGGGACTCTATGAGTACTTGTCGCTTTATCATGATTTTTCTCAAATTGATATGGGGGAGAGCTTTCCAGAAGTTGACGTAAGGGTGTGATTTTCCTTAGACAGGGACTGTTCGGATGCAGCTGGATACCAGGGAAGCAGGAGCTGGACCCCTTTGCCAGCAGCCCAACCCCAGTTTAGGCAGAATCTCAGGCACCGTGGAGTCTTATAGGAGCTGTGTGTCCCCTCCTCCCGGGCTGATGCACTCGCATGAATCAGAATCGGAGGGCTTGCTCCGAGGATGATGCCACCCCCTCTGCCCAACCTCGGTCTCTGCCGGTTGACTTGTTCACGATTTGAGCACTTTTTCCTTGTCCTGCCTCTGCGTGGACTTCCTGGATATTGGTTGTGCTCTCCTCCAGCTGTGATACCTGTTCAGATTCAGGATTCATCATGATTGCACATCCTCTTTCAGACAAGACACGATATGTCAGGAGTTCCCTTGTGGCTCAGGGGATTAAGGATCTGGCATTGTCACTGCTGTGGCTTGGTTAGAGTTGGGGTGCAGGTTCAGTCTCCAGCCTGGGAGCTTCCACCTGCTGTGGGTGCAGCAAAAAACAAGTGATACCTCAGATGTCATTTTGAGCACTTGTCCTTTACATGTGTCTGGGCCCCTTTGGACACTTCTCCTCCCTCTGATCATCTTTGGCTTAGAAGATTATGGTACTTTCCTCTATTCTAACGTCCACTTGTTTTTCCTCCAGTGGGCACCATTCACAGATCAGATGGCAACTGGAAACCTCACAAGTGTAACAGAGTTCATTATTTTGGGGTTAACAGAGGATACTACAGTCTGTGCCATCTTATTTCTTGTGTTTCTGGGAGTCTATGTTGTCACCTTACTGGGCAATGTCAGTATAATCGTGTTAATCAGAAGCAGCCCTCAGCTTCACACCCCGATGTACCTTTTCCTTAGCCACTTGGCCTCTGTAGACATTGGGTTCTCCTCATCGGTCACACCTGTCATGCTCAGGGGCCTCCTTGGGGAAGGAAACTCTGTCCGTGTGGCTGGTTGTGTCGCTCAGCTCTGTTCTGTGGCCACATTTGGGACGACTGAGTGCTTCCTGCTGGCCGCCATGGCCTACGACCGCTACGTGGCCATCTGCTCACCCCTGCTCTACTCCACCCACGTGTCGCCCAGAGTCTGCGTTCTTCTAGTGCTGATGTCCTACGCAGGTGGATCTGTGAATGCCTGGATATTTACTGGCTGTTTGTTAAGTCTGTCCTTCTGTGGACCCAATAAAGTCAATCACTTTTTCTGTGACTATTCACCACTTTTGAAGCTTTCTTGTTCTCATGATTTTACTTCTGAAATAATCCCAGCCGCCTCTTCTGGCTCCGTCATTGTAGTCACTGTGTTTATCATTGCGCTCTCTTATGTCTACATCCTTTTCTCGATCCTGAGGATGCGCTCCGCTGAGGGGCGCCACAAGGCCTTCTCCACCTGCACGTCCCACCTCACCGTGGTCAGTCTGTTCTATGGGACCATCACCTTCATTTATGTGATGCCCAAGTCCAGCTACTCAACTGACCAGAACAAGGTGGTGTCTGTGTTCTACACGGTGGTGATCCCCATGTTGAACCCCCTCATCTACAGCCTCAGGAACAAGGAGGTTAAAGAGGCCTTGAGAAAATTAATGGCTAAAACCCATTGGTGGTTCTAAAGTAATCTGACTTTTATTAATAAACACTGTCTTAAGAAGACTTCTCCTGCAGATAATAGATAATGCAGTAAATAAATTTCAGCGTATATTCATAGTAGTCTAGACTCACAAATTTCATTGTGCTGTTCTCAAGAAAATTTTTAGTGCGAAACATAAAATGCATTCACCAAGATAGGGATATTGAGCAAATATTTCTTGATTCTTCTTACCTCATCTGCCATTTCTTGCAGCTACAAGTGAAAATATTTTCAAATAAGTTCTGTGCTCTATGAATGCAGTCTTCGAAAATAACTTGTGGAGGGATCTGAAACTCCTTGAATGGAAGACAAAGAGCAGAGCTGTCCTGCATGATCGTGTCGTCTGAAGGATATGGTGTCCACGATGAGCAGATGACCCGGGAAGCAGATCAGTGATGCTTCTGCTGCCTTGTGATCTGAGGCTGAGCCACAGGATTCCTCCCGCAGTACCTCTGCCTGTGAGCCTCACCTGGCCACCTCAGAGGACAGCTGAAAGTTCTGTTTTGCTCTGCTCTCCACTTTCAGGAATCTATTCCATGCAATGCTTTCAGGAGCTTCCAGGAGAAAGACTATTAGTTGGGTGCTAACTGGCGTGACTTGGCTCCTTTCTAGTTGAAGAAATAAGATTTTTTTTTTTTTTACTTTTATATTAGTGCTGCACCCGGGACATATGGTATTTCCCAGGATAGGGGTAAAATCAGAGCTGGATCTGTCGGCACAAGCCACAGCCACAGTGATGCAGGATCCAAGCCATGTCTGAGGCCTACACCACAGACAAGGCTATGCTGGATCCTTAACCCACTGAGAGAGGCTGAGATGGGCACCGCGTCCTCAAGGATATTAATCGGCTTTGATTCAGCTGAGCCATGATAGGAACTTTGTAATGTTTATTGTTTCAATCCTGTGAATGCATGCTGCATACTTCCATAACGTGTCTTCAAACATACCTTTCCCTGCCTAAGTCCAGCTGCCTCTGAGACTGAAATTGGCAGATTTCTAGCACATAATTTCATTGGAACTTCTGTATTAGCCCTGGAAATGCTCTCTTTAAACCAGATCACTTCACTCATCCTTGTTTTTCCTTTAATAAAAAGTATAAACATTAGATTACCCTTATTTCAAATTGTATCATGTTGTCTTCCTATTTGATCATCTGCAGTGATTCTACTGTCCAGAACGTCAAGTCCAGAGTGAGATTAGCTTCAGGTGGTGTGAGATGTCTCTCCTTCTTACCTAAATTTTACAATATGTTAGGCACCCATATGGGAACAAAAGTGCCTCAGCGGGAGTTGTGGGATCCAGAACCATACACCGAGGGATCCAGGGGTAGTCTTGCCCACCTGCGCATCTGGTTATAGGCAGAAAGACCTTAGTAGGAGCCTCAACACCAGTAGGAGCCAGAGAACCTGCGCCAATCCCTCTTGGCCACGACTGAGGAAAATCTGGAGAGTGCTGACTTGGGCAGAAACTTATGAATGAGACAGACTTTGTAGACAACCAGCCTTCCAGAGCAGTGATTCCAGCATGCTGTTGCAGCAAAATAATAGTAAGAAAACACGAGTTTGAATGCAGTGAAGACTATACCTTTGCCAGTGCCTCTGCTTCCCCAAGGCAGTGCAGCCTGGGGCGGAACTAGCAGACGGTGTCCTCTCCTGCAGCGGGAATGGACAGCAGTGAATGAGTGCTTTGCTTCCCTGGCATTTCAAGACACTGCTGGGGCAGACCATTTGAAAAGGCTTGCCAGGTCAGGATAGTCATGGCTGGAGGTGGGGGGAGGGATTAGATGAGAAAAAGAGCAGGTGAGACTCTTAAAGGGCACTAAAGGGGAGTTCCCTTTGTGGCTCAGTGGTTAACGAATCCGACTAAGAACCATGAGGTTGCGGGTTCGATCCCTGGCCTTGCTCAGTGGGTTAAGGATCTGGCATTGCCGTGAACTGTGGTGAGGGTTGCAGACGTGGCTTGGATCCCGCGTTGCTGTGGCTGTGGCGAAGGCCGGCGGCTACAGCTCCTGTTAGACCCCTAGCCTGGGAACCTCCATATGCCGCAGGTGCGGTCCAAATAAAGGCAAAAAGACAAAAAATTAAAAAATAAAAAAAAAAATAAAGGGCACTAAAGGGATGGGATTCAGCAGACCCTGGTCAGTAATTCAGCAAGAAGTCCATCCACGAGCCGCTGGGAGCAAGAGCATCCATACAAGGTCAGGGACGTTCTCAGGTGTAATAAGACCGATGATCAACATTCCCCACTTAAAGGCAGACAGTAAAGGCATGAGAGGGTTCTGCGACTTCAAATCCAAAAGCATCCATGTAAAATTACAAGAACACGAAGAATCAAGAAAATGTGTCGTCAGCCAATGATAACAATAACCCTCCATTAACCTAACTCAGTGACACAAAAGACTGCAGTGTGACAAAGAAGTCAAAATAGCTGTTTTGGGGAACCTCACAAGCTACAAGAAAGCACAGAAAGTACACAAGGAAAGGGAAGTTTGACAGAGATAGAAATTATAAAAAAGAATCTAACAGAAATTCTGGGGCTGGAGAATTCAAGGAATGAAATGGAAAATGCTACTGAGGGCGTCTGAAGTAGAGTGGACTAAATGTGAGACAGAATAAGTGATTTAGACAATAGGAAGTTTGGGAAATAACACATACAGAGGAGAAGAGAGAAGAAAAGATGAAAAAGAGCAGGGAAAGATTACGTGACCTTGGAATGCCATCCATTGTACAATTGTTAGAATAACCAAGGTTATAGAAGGAGAAGAGAGAAGGGGGCAGAAAGTTTATTTAAAGAAATAATAGCTAAGAACTTCCCAACCTGAGAAGAGATGTGGACTTTCAAGCTCACAAAGCTAAGAGAGCAGCCTGTTATCTCAAAGCAAAAAGACCTTATCCAAGGCATATTATAACGAGACTTCAGTTATCAAAGATAAAAAGGAAATCCTAAAAACAGCCAGAGAAAAAAACTGAAACCTACAAATGAATCCTCATTCTAGCAGATTTCTCAGCAGAAACACTACAGTCCAGGAAACAATGGACTGATATATTCAAAGTGTTGGAAAAATTGCCAGTTAAGCATACACTATCCATGTTAGCTATCCCTAATAAATGAAGGACTTATATTTTCCTAAACAAACAAAAGGTGAGCTTGTAACCACTAGGCCTGTTTTTCAAGAAATGTGAAAAAGAAATCTTCAAGGTAACATTAAAAGGTATTAACTAGTGATATGAGAACATATGAAAGTATATAACACACTGCTAAATGTAAATATACAGTAATAAATACAAAACTCTAATTCTGTGATATGGCAGTTTATTGGCCACTCAACTAAGGATAAAAGTTTTAAAAAGTATTAAAAAATAACTGTAGCACTACAGTTTGTTAGTGAATACACAGTATAAAAAGAGGTAAATTTGTAACATCAAAAATATAAAAGGAGAGACTAAGCAGTGGAGGTTATGTATGTGGAAAAAGTTGAGTTGCTATGAGCTTAAAATGGATTGATATATCTATAAGATGTTTTATGTAAGCCTCATGGTAATCTGTATCCGTCCCCCCCCCCATTTTCTTATCAGTTTCATGTGGCTAGGATTCTAATGCTATGTTAAATAGAAGTGGCAGCACTGAACATCATTGTACTATCCCTAATCTTAAAAGCTTTCAGCTTTACACCATTGAGTATGATGTTAGCTGTGAGTTTGTCATGAACGAGCCTTTATTATCTTTAGGTATGTTCCATCTATACAGACTTCACTGGGAGATTTTTTCTTTTAGCATGAATGCATGTCGAATCCTATCTGCTTTTTCTATATCTGTTGAGATGATTTTGTGGTTTTTATCCTTCATTTTGTTAATGTGGTATATTATGTTGACTGATTTGTGGCTCTTGACCTAATCTTTCACCCCTGGCTAAATCCCAATTGATCATGATTTATTATCCTTTTCGTGTATTGTTGAGTTGGGTTTGCTAATATTTTGTTGTGAATTTCTGCACCAGAAAATCTATCTTCAGAGCTTTTGGCCTATAATTTTATTTTTTTGTGTTGTCATTATCTGGTGTTGGTGTCAGGTCAGGGCAATGTTGGCCTTGTAGAATGAGTTTAGAAGTGTTCCTTTCTTTTCAAATTTTTGTAATATTTTGAGAAAGATTTTTATTAACTCTCCGTTCATTGTTTGGTAGAATTCCTCTAGTAAGCTGTCTGGTCCTGGACTTTTGATGTTTGGGATTTTTTTCATTACTAGTAATCATTCTTCTCCAATTTTCTGTTTCTTCCTGATTCACTCTTGGAAGGTTTTATGTTTTTATGGATTTATCCATTTCTAGGTTATCCAATTTTAGGTATTTTTTGCAGTATTACGATTGTATTTCTGTAATAATGGTTGTGTCTTCTCCTTTTTCATTTCCAGTGTTAGTTATTTGGGCTCTCTCTCTTTTTTTTTTTTCTTAATGAGTCTGACTAAAATTTAACTTAGTCCACCTTTTCAAAAAACCAACTCTTGAGAGATGGCTAGTTAAGGACTTGACATTGTCACTGCTGTGGCTTGGATTCAGTCCCTGGCCCAGGAACTTCCGCATGCTGTGGGCGTGGCCAAACACGAAACAAAACAAAACAAATTAAACAACCACTCCCCAACTCTTGGTTTCGTTGCTCTTTCTATTTTTTGTCTCTATTTTATTTCCAATCTGATATTTACTGTTTCCTTCTTTCTGCTTACATTGAGCTTTGTTTCTTCTGTTCTTTTTTTCTAATTTCTTTAGGCAGGAAGTTATGCTTTTTTATTTGAGATTTTTCTTGTTTCTTGAGTTATGCCTATGTTGCTATAAACTTCCCACTTAGAACTACTTTTGCTGAGTCCCACAGATTTTGGAAACTTGTGTTTCTATTCAGTCATCTCAAGGAATTTTTTGATGTCCTGTTTGATTTCTTCTTTGACCCAGTGGCTTTTCAGTTGTGTTTGTTTAACTGTCAACAACATGAAATTTTGTTCTTATAGTTGACTTCTAATCTTCTAGTGTTGTGGTTGGAAAAAATGCCTGATATGATTTCAATCTTCTAAACTATAGAGATTTGTTTTGTAGCTTAGCATGTGATCTATCCTGGAGAAAGTTCCACGTGCACTTGAAAAGAATGCTACTTTTAGATGCAATGTTCTGCTGATCTCTCTGAAGTTCATGTGATCCAAAACGTCATTTAAGGGCACTGTTTTCTGACTGATTTTCTGTGTGGCTTTAACACCCCAACTGATATAAAATCCTCCATTGTTGTTGTACCACTCTCAATTTCTTTCTTTATTATCTTTTATTATTTATTTCCTGGATTGATCCCTTTATGATTATATAATACCTTTATCTTTTGCTGTAGACTTAATTTTAAAACCTATTGTATTTGATATTAGTATTTTTGCTCTCCCAGCTTTCCCCCTTATTGTTATTTGCATAGACTATCTTTTTTCCTCCGCTTCACTTTCTTTTTTATTTTTAAAATTTGAAATTCTTATTAAAATATAGTTGATTTTCTATCTTTCATCAATTTCTCTTGTACAAAACAGTGACGCAATCACACACATTACCCTGTTCTGTAGGTAGGGCCCCATTGTCCATACATTCCAGCTGGAACAGTTTGCATCTCCAAACCCTGCCAGATGCCTGTCCCTCCCACTCCCTCCCCTCTGCCCCCGCTAACATCAAGTCTACTCTGCTTGCCATGCTCTCTTTCTGGTTTTTGGTTGTTATTTTTAGAGAGGATAATCTATTTCATATTTTAGATTCTTTGAGTAAGTGATATCGTACGTTATTTGTCTTTTCCTTTCTGGCTTACTTCACTTAGTATGAGCATTTCTAGTTCCATCCACATTGCTGCAAATGGCATTATTTTATTTTATTTTTAAATGATTTTTATTATTCCATTATAGCTGGTTTACAGTGTTCTGTCAATTTTGTACAGTAAAATGAAAAGACCCAGTTACATATACATATATACATTCTTTTTCTCACATTATCCTCCTCCATCCTCCATCCTAAGTGACTGGATATAATTCCCAATGCTATACAGCAGAATCTCATTGCTTATCCATTCCAAAGGCAATAGTTTGTATCTATTAACCCCAGATTCCATGTCCATCCAACTCCCTCCACCTCCCCTTGGCAACCACAAGTCTATTCTTCAAGTCAGTGAGTTTCTTTGCGTAAAGTTTTATTTGTGCCGAATGTTAGATTCCAGATATAAGTGATATAATGTGGTGTTTGTCGTCCTCTTTCTGACTTACTTAATATGAGTCACTAGTTCCATTCATGTTGCTGCAAATGGTATTAATTAGGTTTTTTTTTAAAGCTGAGTAGTATTCCTTTGTGTATATGTACCACATCTTCTTAATCCATTCATCTGTCAATGGACATTTAGGTTGTTTCCATGTCTTGGCTATTGTGAATAGTGCTGCTATGAATATAGTGGTGCAAGTATCATCTTCGATGAATGTCTTGTCTGGATATATGCCCAGCAATCCCACTGGCCACTCTACCATATGCTATACCGTATAGAGCACATGGTAGTTCTATATTTAGTTTCCTGAGGTACCTCCATACACTTTTCCATAGTGGTTGTACCAATTTACATCCCCACCATGGTGGAAGAGGTACCTTTTTCTCCACACCCTCTCTAGCAGTTATTATTTGTTGTCTTGTTAATGATAGCCATTCTGACTGGTGTGGGGTGGTACATCGTTGTAGTTTTGATTCGCATTTCTCTAAAAATTAGTGATACTGAGTATTTTTTCATCTGCCTGTTGGCCATCTGTATCCAACCCTTCACTTTCAATCTCTGTGTATGTTTAGCTCTGAAGTGTTTCTTGCAGAAATCATATAGATGGGTCTTATTTTTAAAATGTATCCCGCCACCCTGTGTCTTTTGATTGGAGCACGTTATCCATTTACATTTAAGGTGATTATTGATGGGTATGTACTTATTGCCATTTTGTTCATTATTTTCTGGTTGCTTTTATAGTCTTCTCTATTCTTTTAGTCTCTTCCCTTGTGGTTTGAGAATTTTCTTTTGTATTATGTCTGCGTTCCTTTTTCTTTATTTTTTTTGGGGGGGAGGATCTATTATAAATTTTCAATTTTTGGTTACTTACTGTAACCATATCCATTTGTTTTAAACTGATAGTTGTTTATGTTAAAGCACATTCTAAATGCTCCACATTTTTTATGCACAGCCTCATATTTTGTTTTTGATGTCATATTTTACATCATTATATGTATCTCTTAAGTGTTCATTGTAGTTATATGATTTTTGTCTTTTAACTTTTGTACTAGCTGTTTTCAAGTGACTGATCCAATGTCTTTACTAATCTCATCCTAATTGGTGAGATTTTTTTCCCTTCATATATTTTATGTCTTCTTATAGTCTTTTCTTTTTTGGTTAAAGAATAACCTTTAACCACTTCTAATAAAGTGGTTTAATAATGATTAACATAATATTTTATCTCTCTCTTTTTTATCTTTTGCTATACCTGTAGCATGTGGAGGTTCCCAGACTAGGAGTCGAATTGGAGCTCCAGCCACTGGCCTGTGCCACAGACACAGCAATGTTAGATCTGAGCCACATCTGTGACCTATACCACAGCTCACAGCAATGCCAGATCCTTATCCCACTGAGCAAGGCCAGAGATTGAACCCGCAGCCTCTTGGTTCCTATTCAGATTAGTTTCTGCTATGCCACAATGGGAACTCCTTATCTCGTCTTAAATTCTGAATGATAAACTTGCTAGCTAGAATATGCTTGGTTGTAGGTTTTTTCCTTTCAGTACTCAAAAAATATCATGCCACTCTTTCTGCTTGCAATGTTTCTGCTGAAAAATAAGCTGATAGCCTCGTGGGGGTCCGCTTGTATGTGACTGTTTTCTCCCCACTATCTTTACATTTTTCTTTTTTCTTTAATGTTTGCCATTTTAATGGTGACATGACTCGGTGTGTGTCTCTGTGGGTTCAACTCGTCTGGCCTTTTATGTGCTTCTTGGACCTGGATATCTTTCAGGCTAAAGAAAATTTTAGATATTATTTCCTCAAACTTGTTTTGCTCGCCCATTTCCTCTCTCTCTTCCTTGAACACTTATAATGTTAGTATGCCTGATGTTGTACCTTGTGTCCCCTTAGACTGCACTCATCCAAAATTTGTTTTGTTGTTGTTGTTCTGGTTTTATGATTTCAGTCATTCTGTCTTCCAGGTGTTTTACGTGTTCTTCCATATTATTTAATCTAACATTAATTCCTTCTATTGTATTTTTAATTTCATTTATTGTAGTCTTCAGCTTTCATCAGTTCTTTTAATACTTTCTAGTTCTTTAAAATTTATACTATGTTCCTCTATTTTTTTTCAAGATCAGTGATCTTACTTATGACTATTGATTTGAACTCTTTATCAAATAAATTATTTATATTCATTCTATTAGTTTTTTTTCCTGAGGTTTTATCTCATCCTTTCAAGGGAACACTATTCCTCTGTATTCTCATGTTGTTTTACTTTCAGTGTTTGTGTATGACGTTAGTTGGTATACTTACCTATCCTTGTTTTGAAAATGTGCTTATTGGGAATTGTACTTTTGCAGTTTGTATGTGCTCTGTGGCTTAGTAGGAGATCTGGATCTGAAATGAGTCAGGGCTATGACTTCCCCCAGAGTAGTGAGTTGGGAGCTACCACCTGGGTGGTGTTTGGGCTAGAGACAGGGGGGCTAGGGTCAGAGCCTCATGTGAGCCATGGCTTCTCCTGTGGCATGATGGTAGTTGCTGCTTTGTTGGGGATGTTGCAGGAGCCAAAGGGGCTAGAGCTGCAGCCTGGAGCTAGCTTTATCAGACTTGATGCATGCTGGCAGTCGCAACCTGGGGGGGTGAACAGAGAGGCCGCAGCTGGGACCTGGTGCAGGTTTGGGGATGGATGTGTGTGTGCTGGGGCAATCCTGCAGTTTAGCCAGAGCACCAGGCACTTTCTGCCTCTTTACTGGGATTAAGAGCAAGCAAGTCTCTGAAGAAGTTCCTATTGTGGCTCCGTGGGTTAAGAACCTGAAATAGTGTCCATGAGGATGTGGATACAATCCTTGTCCTTGCTCAGTGGGTTAAGGATCTGCCATTGCCACAAGCTGTGGTGTAGGTCACAGATGCTCTTTGGATCCCACTTTGCTGTGGCTGTGGTGTAGTTTGACAGCTGCAGCACCAATTAGTCCCCTAGCCCGGGAACTTCCACATGCTATGTGTGGCCATAAAAAATAAATAATATAAAAATAAAGAATTCCCATCATGGCTCAGCAGTTACCAAACCCGAATAGCATCCATGAGGACTCAGGTTTGATCCCTGGCCTCGAATATTGGGTTATGGATCTGGCATTACTGTGAGCTGTGGTGTAGGTTGCAGATGTGGCTCAGATCCTAATTGCTATGGTTGTGGTGTAGGCCAGTGGCTACAACTCCGGTTGGACCCTTAGTCTAGGAACCTCCATATGCCATGGGTGCAGCCCTAAAAATAAAAAAAGACAAAAAAAGAAAAGAAAAAGAAGACTAAAAAAAAGAAAATCTGTGAATGTGATTTCTTGAGCAGAATCTCAGTTTCCTACAGCCTTCTGGTAAGCCAGTCAAAGGGGTGGGATGGGGTGGGGTGGGATGCCCAACTTGAGGCTCGAACTCCTTGCATCCTAGGGAGGATCCCTGAATCTGTGATATTCTCCTCCTCCCCTTCATCTGGGTTCCCCACTGGGGGAGTGGGTCCCAGCCTGATCTCTTCTCCTCCCCTACCAGACTCTGTGTAGCTCTCTCTGTATGTCCTTGGTTGTAGAAGAGCCATTTCTCCAACTTTCATGTTCTCAGTTGCTCTGAGAACAACACGGAGTAGGTGAACTTTGCTCTCTATTGGTTCGTAATTTTGGTGAGTTTGTTTGAGGAGGCAAGCTCAGGGTCTTCCTAATCTGCTAGCTTGCTCCCACTTTCTTCTACCATTTTATGTTGAAGTTTAGTCGTTAACCTGACTTATCAAACTTACAAGCAATATTTAGCTATGAGGTAACATTATATTTTACTTCCAATAATTATCAAATGAAGTGTACCAACAACTAGGTAAAAACAAGAAACCCTATCATTGGAGAACTGACAGAACTTTTTTTTTTTTGCTTTTTAGGGCTGTACCTGTGGGATACAGAAGTTCTCAGTTCTCAGTATTCACTTGAGAATGTGGTAATAGCCACTGGTGCTTTTGAATTCACATTCGAATCTTGAGGGTCTTCAGAGATTTATCCTCAAAGGCAAACTATGATAAGATAGTGTGTCAGTTATAGTACAATGACTTTAAATTTGTTACTGTCAGATGAATGAATTCTTGCTTCAAGAGGTAAGATTCTTGGCTTTTATGGGTGAAATCAGTTGTACTGATTTTTAATAACAACTTGAGAACATTTTACTCTCCAGAGTTGTGTTTGCAATCACAAGCCACAGTGGAGAAACAGGGCAGATGTGATCCAGCAGTCTGTTATCCGGTAACCTTAGCTGAATTAACCTAACTTTCTATAGCCTAGTTAATGTATAAATATGCATAATCCAAGTTACCATGATTCCTCTTTTTCCCACCCATAAGACTGGAAACTCACATGGTCTTTCAATGGTATTTAATCTTGGTACTCAGCCAACAAGTATTATGGTATAAAATTCACTGACTTTAAAATGCTTTTGGGACTTAAAATTCAAAAACATCTTGGAAAAACTTCCTTTGCTTATCGTTCTGAAGGCCTAGGCTTACAAGTAACCAGAGAGTTTGGAAGAAATTGATAATATAAAGCCAGAAAACTTGGAGGTGAGTTTCAACCTGGCAACTTGCTGTGTGGACATGGGTAAATTTCTTAACTTTTTAAGCTGGAATTTTATTCAGCTGTATATTATGTTGAAATTATATTATTTTGCTCTATGTTACTCTATTCTGAAGACTTATTACATTTAGGAAATGATAAGATTTATTTGAATGAATGTAGTTTAATTGTGTCCTAGATGTTAAACATATAACAGTTTGCACAGTAACTGGATTGATATTTCAAATTGAGAAAACAGTATTCAGTTGTAACTGAATTCATAATACATTTATAATAGCTGACTTCATTAATAAACCTAATTTTAAATTTCTTTCTATTTCTTCTTTGTCCTATTAAGAAAATTTTATTTCTCTTCTTAAAAACTTGGTCTGATTTTACTGATAGGAATTATAAACTTTGTGATAACTTGTTACCTCTTTTATACATTAGCTCTTAGAGTGTAGAAAGGTAATTAGTTATCCACACATTTCCAAGAGACTTGACTTCATAATAACTATGCTTTATTTACAGCATGGTTACTAAAGGAACGGACTGTATTCAAACTACCTGAGATTCACATCTTGATTCTACCACTTTCTATGTAAACTTAACTAGGTTACATTGCCAAAGTCAGCTTCATCATCTATAAATGAGGTAAGAATACTTAATATTATTTTATGTAATATTAAAATAGAACCATATATATGAAATAAAATATAAAATATTTAAAATAGAGCTATATATGAAATTCTTAACCCAAGACCTGTCATTTAGTAAATGTTCAATAAATGTTAGCTAATAATCAGTTTATTGTACATTTAAAATTTTTGTTATACTTACCATTCTAATTATTCTCGTAAATCCTTAGCTCCAAAGCCACTTTGAGTATGTTTTATAAATAGACAAAGAGAAAAAACTACACACTATTTGAAGCAGAATTTACAGTGTTACTGCTGAAGACAATTTAAAATATAGAATACTCATTATTTATAAAAATGCTTTCTACTCTATAAAATAAAAGGATACACATTTTTTATTCTTACATTAAAAATTAGTCCAAACCTAGCTTGAATAATTTGTTTATAATTTGTATGGGTATTAACAAAAAGGAAAACATCATATTCTAAAACTTCTTTAATGTGTTATAACAGGTTCATTTTGGCGGCAACTGCGTCATCTCATGGAGTCCCTGGGAGATGGGAACCACACTGCAATGACAGAGTTCATTTTATTGGGCTTAACAAATGACCCAACCCTTCAAATCATCCTCTTCGTGATCATCCTGTGTATCTACCTGGTGACCATATGTGGCAATCTCAGCACAATCATGCTCATCAGAATCTCGTCTCAGCTCCATCACCCTATGTATTTTTTCCTGAGCCACTTGGCTTTTGCTGACATGGGCTATTCATCTTCTGTCACACCCAATATGCTTATAAATTTCCTGGTGGAGAGAAATACCATCTCCTATCCTGGATGTGCTGTCCAGCTTGGTTCAGCTGTTTTCTTTGGGTCGACAGAGTGTTTCCTTCTGGCTGCCATGGCATATGATCGCTTTGTGGCAATCTGCAGCCCACTGCTTTATTCCACAAAGATGTCCACTCAAGTCTGTGTTCAGTTACTTATAGTGTCTTACATGGGTGGTTTACTCAATGCTTGCTCTTTTACTCTTTGCTTCTATTCTTTACTTTTTTGTGGACCAAATCGAGTCAATCATTTTTTCTGTGATTTTGCCCCCTTGCTGGAACTCTCCTGCTCTGATGTCAGTGTTCCTGCAGTTGTCCCCTCATTTACGGCTGGCTCCATCATTGTGGTCACAGTGACTGTCATAGCCATTTCCTACATCTACATCCTCTTCACCGTCCTGAAGATGCGCTCCGCTGAGGGGCGCCACAAGGCCTTCTCCACCTGCACGTCCCACCTCACCGTGGTCACTCTGTTCTATGGGACCATCACCTTCATTTATGTGATGCCCAAGTCCAGCTACTCAACTGACCAGAACAAGGTGGTGTCTGTGTTCTACATGGTGGTGATCCCCATGTTGAACCCCCTCATCTACAGCCTCAGGAACAATGAGATTAAGGGGGCTCTGAAGAGACAGCTTTGTTAAAAGCTTTTAACTCTTGCTCTGTGCATCCATTCTCCTCCCAAGTTGTTTGATCATCTTTATGATCATTACTCTGAACTCTTTCTTTGGTAGATTGTCTATGTCCATTTCACTTTAGTTCTTCTTCCTTCATCTGGAACGTATTCCTTTGCCCCCCTCATTCTCAAGTGTGATTTGATTTTTATGTCTGTGTTAGGTTAGTTAGGTTTCTCGACCTTGGAGAGGTGGCCCTCTTTAGGAGGCATCCTCTTGTGTCCCAGCAGTGCACTCCCTTCTTGTCACCCAAGCTCTATGCTCTAGGGGTTCCCCTAAGAGGGCTGCTTGAGTCCTTCTGTCGTGGCAGGCTGTCTGGTTGGTTGCGAGGCTCTGCCTTGTGTGGATGCTGCTGGCTGGTATTTAGTGGGACCTGGTCACAAGGCCACTGGTTGTGGAGCCCTAGGGGCCCCTGG
>PVHT021183549.1:672167-706047 GCA_004024745.2 Catagonus wagneri
CATTTGAAGTTGTCGGGAGCTGGGCAGTTCCTGACAAAGTTAGGTATGGGGTCTGGGGTGTCCCGAAGGTTGCACTGGCCTGCTAGTGGACAGGGTCAGGGCCCAGCTGGTCCCAGGATGAGGTCTGGCTTGCTGTTGGTGGGCTCCGTTTGCAGGTTGGGGATGGTAGTTTTCCGCTTCTGGCGTCTGCCCCCCTGGTGGGTGAGGCTGGTCTAAAGGCCTGTGCAGGCTTCCAGGTGGGAAGGGCTGGTGTCTGTCCACTGGTGGGTGGAGCTAGGTCCTGGCCCTGTGGTGGGCAGGGCCCTGTTTCGGGCCTTGTCTAGAGGCAGCTGTGGGCCCTAGAGGCCTTTAGGCAGCCTGTCTGCTGTTGGCTGGGGCTGTGTCCTCGCCCACTTAGTTGGTTGGCTTTAGGCGTATCAGTGCTACACCTGCAGGCCTAAGGAGCCCCAGTGCTGTAGCTGCAGACTGTTGGGCTAATGAGCTGGAGGGAGGTTTTCAAGATGGCTCCCGCCAGCCATGGGATCATCAGAGCCAGCGTCCACACATTTGAAGTAGCTCCCAGGAATGGCTGCTGCCACCACCTATGTCCCTGGGTGACCTGCAACCATGCCCTCCTCTCCAGGAGACTCTCCAACACCAGCAGGTAGGTCCCCCCGAGCTATCTATTGAATTGCTGCTTGTGTCCTGGGTCCTGGTGGGTGTGGACTTTTGCGTGTGTCCTTTAAGAGTGGAGTCTCGATTTCTCCTGGGCCTGTGGGGGAGTCAGTCCCCTGGGCCCTCAAAGCCAAATGCTCTGGGCGCTCATCTCCCATTGCTGGACCCCTGGGCTGTGGGGCCTGGTGTGGGGCTCAGAACTCTGGCTTCTGTGAGAGAAACTCTGCAAAATGATTAGTCTGCCGTTTGTGGGTCACCCACTGGAGGGGGTGGGATTCGATTACATTGTGAGTCCGCCATTCCTCCATATTTTGTTGTGGTTCCTTCTTTATGTCTTTAGCTGTAAAAGACCTTTTCTGGGAGGTTCTAGTCTTTTTCATCTGTGGTTGTTCCACACGTAGTTGTGATACTGGTGAGCTCAGGGTCCTTTTACTCTGCTGTCTTGGCAGCTCTCTCAAACCTGGCAATGAGCTTTGAAATCACCTCTTTTTATCTGATGAAGACCGCTTTTCCTTTCCTTTGTGCTTAGTCTGATTTCACGTGCCCGCTGGAGGCTGTGTGCAGAGGCCTCGCGCCTGGCACTTCAGACCGTGGTTCCTGCTGTGCCCACACCCCTGAAGTGGAGAGAGAACTTGTTAGAAAAAGTAACTTCTTAATTGTGATTTTTTTAGTATTTGATATAGTGATGGACCATAAGATTTAAAAAACTGGACAAAGTGTGTCTGTGCTCAGATATATTGGTCTATATGTCATTAGCCAATGTGGAGGCTCTTTGTATAGCAGGGGGTGGATTTTCTGATGTCAAAGAGTAAATCAGAGGCCCACAGGTCTTTTAATAAATTGAAATTTAATTTTTAGGCAACACAAATTTGTTAACATGAAAAATAACATGCAGAAAAATTCTTTAAAATTTTATTCCTATCTTTTCGTAAGCTGTGCTCTGTCATAAGTTAAGATTGTTGTACCTGCCAACCTTTAAGACTGTCCATTTCAACAGCAGCTCGTCCTGGAATGAATATGGTCATTATTATGACTGAGGACATTCTGAGGGGAAATGACCCAGAGGAACTGGACAATAAAATTACTGGAGATGTCCCTCTTGCTTGGTCCTCTGACAGCAATGGGCTTTTGGGATCCATAAATGCTCGCTTGTATTTCTAGTGGGTCTCCAGCCTAGTTACGGAGACTTCATCAAAGAATAGGATGAGACGCCCTTGATGAAACCAATTGTGAATTCCTCTGTAGGTCAGAACAGGTGATTTCTCTGTGGAAATAAGTGTGGTTCCCGAATCCCTCGGGGAGTAAGTAAACACGCACTTTAAATTCCTTGTTCATGGTCACAGGCACAGCTTGTTAAGAAAACTTGAGGGAACTGGATTGTATTTCCCTTGTGAAATTTTATTTTATCCCTGATGACTACCATATTTATTTCTCTTTCCATGTCCTCTCTTTGGTGCTTTAGATAAAATATTTTTGTCTGTTGGATCTCAAACACAAATTGCCTAAAACTAAAATAATTTTCACCTTCCACTCCCAACTTGATCCCCTCCGATGTTCCCTATGCCACTAAGAGGCACTATCATTCAATTAACATACTGATTAGAAACCTGAAGGTGATTATTTTTCTCCCTCCACAAGCCTGAATTCAATGATGAAATCTCATACATTCTGAGTCCAGTGTTTGTCTATTGTATCTCTTCATTTTTATTGTCAGCACTTTTATTTCCAGCTAACACCTTATATATTTATTTTAAAATAGTACTCCTGTAAAATCTGATGTTATGTGTCAAATTGGCTAGGCTATGGTGACAAAAGAGTTGTTTGGTCAAACATCAGTCTTGATGTTGCTGGGAAGTATTTTTTTTTTTTTTACGTTACTAACATTAAATCATTAGACTTTGAATCAAGTGGATTACTGTCGATAATGTGGGTAGCCCTTGTCCAGTTAGTTGAAGGCCTTAAGAGTAAAAACTTAGATCCCCTGAAAAAGGATTTTGTCTCCAGGCTGCCTTTGAACCTAAGGTTTTGACCTTACTGGAATTTCCAGTATTCTGGATTGCCCTGTGGATTTTGGAATTGCCAGCTTTCATAATCGTGCGAACCAGTTTCTTTAAAACAAAAACGACAACAAAAATACTGTAATGGTTCAGTGTTTCTGGATAATGCTAGCTAAAAGTACTCTAACAAGATTTCCTCTTCCCACTCTTGCTTGCTTTCAACTCACTCTCCGTATACCAATCATAGTATAAATCTAATGAGATAATTTCCTTTGCTAACATCCCCCAGCTTTGAATGAAGGCAGTAATTCTTAGCATGCCTCACAAAGTCCTGAATGTGGCCTCTGTTTATTTCTAACTCTCTGCACTCGTCTCTCATTTCCCAAAAATTCAAACTCTAGGAATCATTGGCATTCTATTAAAACCTTAAATATGTCTGTATTCTCTGCCACCTCAGGACCCTCTCACATGCAGTACCTATACCCGAATTCATTTTTTCCCCTAACCTGGGTAACACCTGCTTATGCTATGACTACCAGACTAAATGTTCCTTCCCATCCTCTTGGAAGCCTTCTTCAGGGTTCAGATGAAATTAAGTGCACCTCTTATTCCCTGTAGGCCCCCTGCATATTTTTTTTTCAGAATCTCAGTACACTTGCGGCTACAGGTTCAAATTTGTTTTTTCTAAACTACTAGAGGCTTCATATAGCCATCCTCAGTGTCTTTGTTTATCCGTGTGTCTCATTTTTACATAGTTCCTGGAACACAGTAAATACATATTTGATATGTATGAATTAATGTATGGATGAAAAATTTTAAAATGAGAGGATAAATGAGGTTTCTCATCTAGCACGAACCACTGGCTTGGGTGCCATTGAGTGCTGTGAATGTAGCCTGATTGAAGTGATTGAATGTTTATGTCAGATCCTGCTGCACCTGTGATAGGCTTTTATACAAACCCATGCTCACCACAATTACATTACTGCCCTGACACTGTTTAACTAGGATGGGGAACTAGCATCTTAGCCTAGCTTAGCTATGTAATTCCCCTCTCCTGAATAGTGTCTCCTTTACATTTTCTCTGTCAAAAATATCCTTCAGAAATGATAAATAAAAATATTTCGGTTGAAGGAAAGCTATGAGAATTTGTTCCCCACAAAACTACCTTTAGGTAATGGCTAAAGTAGTTCTCTAATAAGAAAGTAAATGTTAAGGAGAAGACTTGGAATTTCAGAAATTAAAAAATACACGGAATGAAAATAAAAAGGCAATTTAGGAAGACATGTGAGATTCAGGTAAAGCAGGAAAAGGAAAATTTGTTGCACTAACTGCTTGTATTACTGGAGAGGGATATCCTAGAAAACATAAAAATCTTGAAAGAGAAAAGTGGTAGGAATCACTCTACTGATACTGATATTATATAGCTGCAGTCATCCAGACACTGGTACTGGAAGAAGAATAGATCAATGAAGCTGAATATAAAATCTAGAGAAAGACATATGCAACTATAACAGACATTTTGTAAAAAGGTGCAGAAGGAATCTAATGAAAAAAGGAAGGCTTTTCAACAAAGAGTGCCAGAATAATTGGACATTCTTAGAGGGAGAAACCACATCTGCCTAAGAGTCACACTTTATATGAGATTTTACTCAAAATAGATCATGGAGTTCAATGTAAAATGTAGAGCTATAAACTATAAACCTTTAGAAAAAAATAGAAATATTTGAGATACAGGACTGGTTATAAACTTCAGGTATTCACGTTAAAACTACAATCCCAAACCAGAAAGATTCACCCAGCTACTGTCAAGAAAATTCTGTGTTCTGGAAAATGTTTTGATTTTCCTACATGCTTATATGTGTATATGCATACATATTGCATATACACATATTTTAAAATATTTTTCTTTTTTAAAATTAATTTTTGAAGTATGATGATTTACAATATTACGTGAATTTCTGCTGTAGAGCAAAGTGATTCAGCCATATACATGGACACACATTCATTATCACAGAACATTGATAGATTCCATATGCTATACATCAGGTCCCCATTGATCCTTCATTCCATATACAAAAGTATGACTTTGCCATTCCCAAACCCCCAATTTATCTCTCCCAATACTTTTCCCTTTGATAACCATAAGATTGTTTTCAAAGTCTGTGGGTCTTTTCTGTTTTGTAAATAAGTTCATTTGCACTATTTTTAAATTCTACTACTTATAATTGATATCATTTACTCTTTGTCTTTCTCTGACTTAATTCATTTAGTATGATAATCTCTAAGTCCATCCATGTTGCTGCAAAGGGCACTATTTCATTCATGTTTATGGATGAGTAATATTCCATTGTATATATGTACCACATCTTCTTTATCCATTCCTCTGTTGATGGACATTTAAGTTGCTTGTGCTGGGGGCAGGGATCAAAACCGCATCACCACAGAGACAAGCTGGATCCTTAACCCACCACACCACAGCAGCAACTCCTTGGCTGTTGTAAACAGACCTGCAGTGAACTTTGGGGTAAACGTATCTTTTCAAATTATGGTTTCCTCTGTATATATGCCATGAGTGGGAAATGCTAGATCATTTAGTTCTTTGAGGAGCCTCTATACTGTTTGCTGTAGAGGTTGTGCAAATTTACATTTCTACCAACAGTGTAGAAGGGTTCCCTTTTCTCTGACTCCCCCAGCATATGTTGTTTGTAGTCTTTTTGGTGATGGCCATTCGGACTGGTGTGAGATATTTCATTGTGATTGTTAAACATTTTTTCATGTGTTTTTCAGCCATATGTATGTCTTCTTGGGAGAAAGTTCTGTTTAGATCTCCTGGCCATTTTCGATTATTTTATTTGTTTATTTGCTATTGGGCTGCATGAGTTGTTTTTAAATATTTTGGAATCCCTTGTTGGCTGCTTTGTTTGAAAATATTTTCTCCCATTCTGTGTGTTGCATTTTTGTTTTGTTTTCTCCCATTCTGTGTGTTGTTGCATTTTTGTTTTGTTTTCTCCCATTCTGTGTGTTGCATTTTTGTTTTGTTTAATGATTTCCTTTACTATGAAAAACTTTTAAGTTTAGCTAGGTCCCATTTGTTTATTTTTGTTTTTGTTTTCATTACTTCAGAAGGTGGATCCAAAAATGTATTGCTGTGATTTTGTCAAAGAATATCGTGCCTATGTTTTAATCTAGGAATTTTATGTCTGGTCTTAAATTTAACTCTTCAAACCATTTGTGTTTATTTTTGTACATGGTGTGAGGAAATGTTCTAATCTCATTCTTTTACACGTGCTGTCTAGTTTTCCCAGCATCACTTACTGAAGAGGCTATCTTTTTTCCATTGTATATTATTGCCTCCTTTTTTCAATATTTTGAAAATATTGATTTTTTTTTTCAATCCAGGAACATGGTATAGCTTTCCATGTGTTTATGTCATCTTTAATTTCTTTTATCAGCATCTTATAGTTTTCAGATACAGGTCTTTTGTATCCCTAGGTACGTTTACTCCTAGGTACTTTATTATTATTTATTTTGATGCAATGGTAAATGGAATAATTTCTTTGATTTCTCTTTCTGAACTTTTGTTTGTACATAGGAATGCAAGAGATTTCTGTGTATTAATTTCATATCCTGCAGCTTTACCAAATTCATTGATGAGGTCTAGTAGTTTTCTGGTAGCAACTTTAGGATTTTTCTATGTATAATTTCATGTCATTGGCAAACAGTGACAGTTTTACTTCTTTTCCAGTTTGAATTCTTTAATTTCATATTCTTCTCTGATCGCCATGGCTAGGACTTTCAAGACAATGTTGGGGAACAGTGGCAAGTGTGGACATCCTTGTCTTGTTCCTGATCTTAGCGGAAATGCTCAGCCTTTCACCCCTGAGTATGTTGTTAGCTGTGTTTGTCATATATGACCTCTTTTATGTTCAGGTAGGTTCCCTCTGTGCCCACTTTCTAGAGAGTTTTTATCAGGAATGGGTTTTGGATTTTGTCAAAAGATTTTTCTTTTATCATACGATTTTTATTCTTCAGTTTGTTAATGTAGTGTATGACACTGGTTGATTGGTGGATATTGAAGAATCCTTGCATCCCTGGGATAAATTCCACTTGATAGTGGTGTATGTGTACAATCTTTTTAATGCACAGTTGAATTCTATTTGCTAACATTTTGTTAAGCATTTTTTTCTGTCTATGTTCATCAGCAATATTGGGCTGTGATTTTTTGATGATATCTTTGTCTGGTTTTGGAATCAGGGTGATGGTGGCCTGATAGAAAGAACTTGGTGGTGTTCTTTTCTCTGCAATTTTTGGAAATAGTTTCAGAAGGATAAGTATTAACGGAAAAATATTTAAACCTGTATCCTGTTTGCACTGGAAAAACGGTGATGGTAGGGCATATCAGGTAACTAGATTACATTTTAATTGCTTTGTACACAAAGTGATTATTTCATTGGAAGTACTCCACTTTTCCCACTTTAATTTTCCAGCAATCTATGATTTTCAACTGCTCAGGATTCTTTCATTTACCATCTGAGGGATGAACTTACTTATCTAGTAACTTCTTTAAGGCTATCTTCATTTCTTTGTTTCTTAGACTGTAAATGATGGGATTAAGCAGAGGTGTCATTATGGTGTGTATCAGAGCTATCAGCATGTCTTCATGGACTGAGTCACTATCCTTGGGCCTCAAATAGACAAAGCCAGCAAACCCATAGTGTATGCACACCACAATCAGGTGGGAGGAGCAGGTGGAGAAGGCCTTATGCTTCCCCTTGGCAGAAGGCATCTTCATAACTGTGGACCCAATGAAGACATAGGAAATCATGATTAAGATAAAGCTGCCCACCAACACAAAGGCAGAGAACACAAAGATAGCCATTTCATGATAGAGAGTGTAGTCACAAGCAAGGCAGATTGCAGGTGAGATGTCACAGAAAAAGTGCTGCATGACACTGGAGTCACAGAAAGACAAGTTGAATATGATGATGATGCACAGAGAAACCAGGAACCCAAGCACCCAAGAGGCCATCATCAGCTGGAAGCTGACCTTCGGGGTCATCAGGATAGCATAGAGCAGCGGGTTGTGAACAGCAGCGTAATAGTCATAGGACATGGCAGACACGAGGAAGCAGTTATTGCCTGACAAGTGAAAGAAGAAAAACATCTGTGGGCACACTCAGGAAAAGAAATGGTCTTGCTTTCTGACAGGAGGTCCACCAGCAGTCGGGGGGTAATTACCACAGTGGTACAGGTTTCTGAGAAGGACAGACCACCTAGGAGAAAGTACATGGGGGTGTGAAGGTTGTAACTGAACTTGATGGCCACCATTACGGACACATTTGGAGCAAGGATGGTAGCATGGGAGAAGAAAATCATCACAAAGAGGAGAGTCTGCAGGTCTGGGAAACTGGAAAAGCCCCACAGAAGGAAGGTGCTCACGGCGCTGTGGTTGCTCATTTTCCTGGTGCACGTACAACTTTCCCCAAAGTGGCAAGTGTCCTTGAGGTTAAGACTCTGAGATGATTATAAACTATCCTGATGTACTGATTGTCAACTAGAATTTAAACAAGGGGACCTGAGCTTCAAGGCATCTCTTCAAGGGAGAGCCTGAGAAAGGAATGCTAAATGCACTTGACTCAAGTCAAGTTCAGGAGTCAGAGGGATGAGGAAAATTTAGTATGAAAATTTGTATAAATGACATGGAATGGGCCCTCATCTCTTCTTGGATTATATTCACAAAAGCGTTCTTATCTCTCTCTTTTCCACTCATTGTCTTCATTTAAGCGGGAAATTTGAATAAATTTGCTTTGTTCTCATCCACTAGGATTTGTAATGCCACATTTTTCAAATGCTCTTTCATATATAATGGTAGCCTGGTACTCAGGAGTGCTTCGCGAGCTATTAACTGAATGAATAAAATAATTAAATTATTTAAATCACTTAAAATGAATATAACATTTTAAAAAAATTGAGATCAGTGATTCCAAAAGAACTCCGACTTTAATGAAATCCTGTTTCCATCAGTGCTTCAACATATGTAATGGCTCCAAAAGTAAAGACTGTGACAATGGCCTGAGCACAATAAATGAATTTAACATGTTATTACATCTACTGAGTTCCTATCCATGGTAATAATTTAAGCTTGGGATTTAAAATAGTTCTCAATACATATCAATAATTTTAAGTTCTTTTTTATTTTTATTTTATGATGATTTTTATTTTTTTCCATTATAGGTGGTTTACAGTGTTCTGTCAGTTTTCTACTATACAGCAAGGTGACTCAGTTACACATGCATGTATACATTCTTTTTTCTCACATTTCGTGCTCCATGATAATTGCCTAGGCATAGTTCCCAGTGCTATACAGCAGGATCTCATTGCCTATCCATTTTAAATGCAATAGTTTGCATCTATAAACCCCAAATTCCTGATCCATCCCACCCCTCCCGCTCCCCCTTGGCTACCACAAATCTGTTCTCCAAGTCCATGAGTTTCTTTTCTGTGGAAAGGTTAATTTGTGCCATACATTAGATTCCAGATATAAGTGATATCATATGGTATTTGAATAATTTTAAGTTCTTAATAACTTCTCATTGAAGGTCTTTTCCAGATGACTAATCTAATATTAATGGATTGATTAGCTTGGAGTTGAAATGATTTGAAATTTCTATCTCACATAGAATGGCATATTCTGGTCATAATGTTCTAATCAAATTTTGGGGCTTTTAGCAGAGCTCCAGGACATTTTCTAGCAGATATACTTGATATGTTGTTTGCTTTGAAGTGCAGACCTGAATGGAATAAACTCAAATTCCTCAAATCAGTTTTATAAATATATTTCCTTTTAAGTTATTCATTAATCATCCAATCTTATAAGAGGTGAGGGCAGAAAAATGACATGAATACACTCCATGGAATTTCAGTTTTAACATCAGTTGCTGTTAAAGGTGAAGGGGAAGAAAAATCGTATGGAATCCGCAGTGGAAAGTGGAGTGTGCGAGAGAAAGAGTGGATGGAAATTACTCTGGAGGACTGTCAAACACATTGTGACTTGAAGGGTTAGTGCTTCCACTTTGCACTGTAGTTATGTACAAAGAGTACAAGAGTCGTCATGCCAGGTAACCAGCACCCACCTAATACCTACTATGGGCTAGACAGAGCTCTCATGCAGTCCCCACAAGTCTGTGTGTTTGGAATTTTCATTCTGATATTTTGAGTACAGCCATGACCTGTGGAAGTTCCTGGGCCATGGATCCAACCAGTGCCACAGTGGCACCCCAAGCCACAGCAGTGACAATGCCGGATCCTTAACCCACTGAGCCGCCAGGAAACTCCTCATTCTGATTTTATGAATGATAAAGTGAGGTACAGACACTCGTGTGGTCGTGTGGCTGTAAAGTCATGACTGTATTCAATGCATATTGACTAAATGCATATAAGGGGCCAGGCAATTTTACGCATGGGAAATACAATATATAACCAGACCCATAGGAGCTCTGTGACGTGAGAGTGAATGACTGCTTTGCTTTGTGGAGTCAGAAAAGGCCTCTGCGGGAAGGTGACATACTGAGATGGAGATCAGAATGGCAGTAAGCAAACAACAGGTATGAGATTAAGGGAGAAAAAATTACAGGCACAGTTCAGAGGTAGCACAGAGGCCCTAAACTGGGAAACTCATCTACCTGAGCCGTCTGCAGCCCGGACCCGTGTGGCATATCTTTGAGACCACTCCACTGTCTTTCCTCTGAAGACTTTCTAGTCTATTTACCTCTGAAAGAAACATTTTCCGATTCTTATTGCTTTAGCTGTATTTTCCCTGATCTGACTCCCCAATTTCCATCTCTGCTGTGAAGGAATCTCCAATTGCCTTTAGCACATCCAGGCCCAAATGGCTTCCAAGTATTGAACGTTAAGATTTTCGGAATAGAACTGGCTCTGTTTCCTCCACATATCGGAGCTCCCACCTGTACTTCCTGTGTGAGTTAGTGACAGACATCAGAGAGCTGTCAGACCCCAATTTTGATTTTTTTCCTCATCCATACACATGAATTCACCACCGAAATTCCAGATGTCCTTTGTCATCATATTTTTTGTTTGTTTCTGTTTGTTTTTTGTTTTTACTTCCCTGCTATTGTCCCGGACCAGTCCCAGGCTCAATACAGTGCCTCCGTAGCTTTCTATCAGTCACGAGTCCGCTGCATTTTTATTTCACTCACCACACTTGACCCGACATTGCATTCCTAATCAGGACATTTTAAGTCACTACGAGTGTCAAAAATAGCGACTAGCCACAAACTGCTTATCAGAGGATATACAAACACCTCGCCTGGTATTTGATGCTCATTACAAGTGGACCCCGTGTCACTGCTCCTGGCCCCGTTTCCACCACGCCGTCCCCCTTCCCTGCACCTGGACCCGACAGCAACGCTCTTTCTCAGGCACATACCCACAGTGGTGCTCACTCTGCATTTTCCTATACTCATCGCCATCCTTCATGCTGCTGTGTCTTTGCACGTGGGGCTCCCCGTGCCACAGCTTCTCCTCCTCCATTTCATTTCCTATCAGACTTTATTAGAAGATACAGGATAATGTTCATTATAAAGAGAAAATGTCTAAAATTCCCAAAGGGAAAGTCACCATCCAGTCCCTTAAAATCATGAATTAATTAAACTGGAGAAGGACTTACTAGTCTCACTATTCAGGTGTGGCTTTCTGTAGCTCTTTCTGTGATTCCATGTATTCGCAGTTCAGGGATAAATTTTTAGGCGACTTTTTTTCTGAGTGCCTGTGAGGATTCCCCTCGGACATCAGAGTCTCCTGCAACATAAAGGTTGTGCCTTCCCCATTCCTTAAAAAAGAAGATTTTAATGAGAGTCCTTGGACCACTGGAGACCATTACCTTGAAACTGCTGCTTTAGAGACCAGGCATCTTGTGCTCTGTGGATCTGTCACTTCATGTGATGCCATAAAAAAAAAAAATTTTTTTTAAGTCCTAACATACAATAGAGGGTTTTTTAGTGACATTTGCACTTATAATTTTGAATAACAGCTGAAGTGATGGAAACACAAACATTTTTACTGATTTGAGCATGTGAATTAATTACAGCGTTTCCCCTTTCCTGATAGTGAATCTTGAGTAAACATTTTTGTCATATGTTGTAAGAAATATTTGGGTACTAAGTGCTTAGAATGAACATAATGTCTTTGCTGGAAACTGAGGGTGAACTTCCAGTGACCAGACCGGAATGCAGTTATGGTGGATACTTCTTTGAGCCCAAGGAAATGCCTGAACTACACCTTGGAAATGACTTGTGTGTGTAGTACTTCGCATTTTCACTGCCGTGTCTGATACTACTTAAATTTTGGGTGTTATCCCATTGAACTCTTTTTTATTTTTAATGTCCCACACTATTCCATCAACAAGGACTTTCTGGTCCTTTAGATAAACTTTATCTTGAGTAGGTGAATTCCCTCAAACTACACTGCAGCTGCCCTAGCCCAGTGCATGGTCACCTCAGAGTCTGACTCTTCACTTCATTGGTCCCCGGCTCCCACTCTCCCCTCTTATAATAAATTTCCCATTGCAACCAGAGTGATCTTTAAAAACATATTCACACGAAATTAGTACTATTAAAAACTTTATTGGCTTCCCATTCCTTTTACAATAAAACTCAAACACTTTTCCACGGCTGATGAAGCTCACCATGAACTAACCCTTTTTGCATACCCCTCTCACCCTGGTTTACCACGGCTTCTTTATTTCTTGAGGTTATCAGAATTTCTGTTACGGGCAATTTTTGTCTAGCATCTTTCCACCCTGCTTCCCAAACCAATCTCCATATCAATGGGTTGCTGTCATCTGACAGCTTGCTACTCAAATATCACCTCCTCCCAAAAGCCTTTTCTGTTACTCTCTCTGAGGAACCACCACCCACACCATCACAGTTACCGCTTCTAAGTCATATCAACCCAGTTGACTTATCTCTTAAATATCACTTCCCATGTTCTGTATTTATAATATTCATGTATTCCCTAGTGTCTCCCCCACTAAATTGAAACTGCCTGAAAACTGTCTTTTATTTATCTTTAGGGCTTACTCTGTTCCTAGAATATAGTAAGGGCTCAAAAAGTGAATGGATGAATGACTAGCCCACATCTATGTGGTATCTAAAGGCCATGATCAAATATATGTTGGACTTTGAGGTCATAATGGCAGGAAATTATCAATATTTGAGGTCCCTGCCCCACCTTCTCCCTGAATTACTCATAAACATGCCAAGAGGATCTGTAAATCTTAGCAGATCCAGAAGTTATTGGCACATTAATTCGCAATTAGCAAAGCTCAGATATATCGGAAATAAAAACAGACTGATGATTTATGAACACTCTGACCTCTGGGGCAAAGTATCTAGAGGCAGACACGTCTTTGTATTCAGGAATTTAGAGATTATAGAACTAAGGTCCAGGAAGTCATGGGAGTCAGGATGCACCTGGGATCTTTACAGGACAGTAGGAAGTGCTATTTATCATAAATTCAGTATTAGATTAACACCTGGAAAGAGGCGCAAAGCAAGTGATAAGACTGTCTCTTGGCTCAATGACAGCATTTGCCTGAAAGTGTGAAGTCAGATGTTGCTGAGACCACTCCTGCTTTAGAATCTGATAAGATTAAACGGAATCCTGCAAACCTGAATAGCCTCATACCGGAGGACATTTTCATACTATATGATGATGGACCGGGTAATTATTGATGACTGAATGCAATTCTAGTAATGTGCCAGTATCTCCATTCTTTTATGTTCATTTTGCTGTGAGGGGTCCCTAGCCACACACTAGTTGGTGAATTTTACGCAATAGAAATCTTTGGTCTCTGGATCCAGTTCCTGACAGTGTTTCCAAACCCTTTGATTTCCTGAGTGACAGGGTTTCCAGGGGCATCTTTTGTTATACTTGGTTTTTGACCCTGGTTCCTGCCACGGGGGTCTTAAATCCTTTGGAATTTCATGAGTGATAGCAGTGTGTTTTGCTCTGATGAGGCAACTCTTAGTAGGATCCAGGATAGCCTCAAGTTGGGTCTGTTCACCAAAAAGACCAAACCATGATTACGAGTTTGTAAATTTACTTCCACCTCCTGTTCTTTGGGGAGAATAGAGGGGCTGGAAACTGACTTAATATTGATCCTGTAGCCTCCATAAAAATCCTAAGCTTTGAGGTGGAGGGCTTCTGTGTAGGTGAACAGATTCACATGCCAGGAGGGTGGTGCTCTCCAATTTTATGGTCATAGATGCTTCTATGCTGGGGACACTCCCACACCTGGTGCTATTTACCTCTGTATCTGGCTGCTAATTTGTCTCTCATAACATCTTTTGTGATAAACTAGTTGGTGTAAGTGAATGTTTCCATGAGTTCTGTGAGCCATTCCAGCAAACTTTCAAACCTGGGAGAGGGTTGTGGGAAGCCCTGACATTGTAGCCAAGCTGGACAGAAGTGTGGGTGCCCTGGGGACCCCTTACTTGCATTTGTGTCTTTTGGAACTGAGTCCTTAAACCTGTGAAGTCTGTTACTACCTCCATGCGGTTAGTGTCACAGCTGAATTAAAACAGAGCATCGAGCTGATATTCAGATATTTAGCATATATTTTACAGTTGGTTGGTACAGGGGGCAAAACATCACACATTTTTGTAAATGACATTATAAGTGGAGAATAATGGGTTCCATAACCCATTATTTAATCTTCTCATGTGTATTAAATTATCTTTGTTGCATTTTAGTAATTTTTATATATGCTCCACTTAAAACTTGCAGTAATGTTATAGATACTTTTCATTTTCACTTAGTATATTATAAATATCTTTGTTTTGTTGGTTTTTAAGTTAATTTTCCATGCCTCACTTCTTTCATTCCATTATGCTGACAAGGATTTTTATGATCTAAGTCTTGCTTTTATTTAAATTTTTTGGTTATTGTTTTTAAATTCTTTAAATTTAATGTTATTGAAATATAGTTGATTTACGACGTCCTATTCGTTTCACATGTACAGCAAAGTGAATCAGTCATACATATAAATTTATCCATTCTTTTTTCCCATATAGGTTATTACAAACTATTGAATAGATTTTCCTGTGCTATACAGTAAATTCTAATTTATCATCTATGTTATGATACAAAATAACATTTAAAAATCAGAAACAAACTCACAAATTTCAAAACCAATCTTGTGGTTACCATAGTTGAAACCACTGGGAGGAGGAAAGAATTGGGACTGTGGAAATAACACATACACATTACTGTCAAAAAAAATATGTCTTGCTTTCAGAATCTCTAAACAATTGCCTCAGTATTTGGGATGAGTTAGGAGTTCCTGAACCCCCTAAAACCTCTGCTCACAGTCACAGTCTATGGTGATGCCTGTATATTATTATTCAAGAAATACATTTAATACAATATTTGACAACATTTCTAATTTCTTATGGGTATCGATTTCTTTATAGATTGTAGAACTACGGTTGTTGTTAGCACATTAGTTACAGTGCTTAACATTAAAATATATACTTTTTAATCCCTACAATTAAGGAAGATGACATTACACCAAAAAAGAGTATTTGTTTTTAACATGTGTTTAAATATGGTTATAATTTCAGGCAATTCATGTGATTGTGGTATCCAGACCTGATATCCTATAGATGGAAATCAATCCAGTTTTCCCATTCTCATTCTTGTTTTGGACTCTTCACAACCCAGACTGCTTAGGCTTGCTTCCCCTGCTCAGACCCTGTAGCTCAGTAACAGTGCTGAAGTCATTGGACTGATCGTTGTTATAGTATAGGTCAAGTGCATGGAATCAGAGGACTTGAGTGTGCAGCCCTCCAAAATCTCTCTAAGACCTGGTGGTCTCTGTAAATTGAAGTAAATGAATAATACCAGCATCATTAAATTGCTGTAAAAACTAAATGAAGAAGCATAGTGGCTTGGACCCAGATTTTCTGAATTCAGACCTTGGTCCCACAACTTCCTAGCTGCATGATTTTGGATATCTACATGTCTCTGTGCCCCCAGATGATTCATTTGTAAAATAGAAATAAGAGTAGTACTTCATAGGATTTTTGTGAGACATCAACCAGTTAATATAACAAAGTGCTTAGCGTAGGGTCTGGCACTGAGTAAGAATAAATTATTTGCTAAAGTAAAAAGTCCTAGGCACTTACAAGGGTTAATGTAATGGTGAAAATTATTACTATCTTTATTACTGATTTGAAAGTATCTCCTGATTGGTTTACAAGTGTATAAAAGCAATGATTAGAAATATTATGACTTCAATTTAAGCAATCCATGAGGCAGCATTTGTTGTCTTAAGTGTGATACTGGTAAAACAAAACAAAACAAAACAAAAACTTTATAGGACATGTGAAGTGTCAAGTGGAACTTAAGAGTATATCATAGCAGTTGCCTTCCTCAGGGCCTCCTTTACATCTCTGTTCCTCAGGCTGTAGATGAGGGGGTTCAACATGGGGATCACCACAGTGTAGAACACAGACACCACTCTGTTCTGCTCAGCTGAGTAGCTGGACTTGGGCATCACGTAAATGAAGGTGATAGTTCCATAGTAGAGAGTAACAGCTGTGAGGTGGGAGGTGCAGGTGGAGAAGGCCTTGTGTCTTCCTTCAGTGGAGGGCATCTTCAGGATGGTGATGAGGATGCAGATGTAAGACAGAGCTATGACAATCACTGTAACCACAATGATGGACCCAGACGAGATGGAAGGGATAACTTCAAGAATAGAGACATCTGAGCAGGAATGTTTCAACAGAGGGGAGAAATCACAGAAAAAGTGGTCTATCTGATTTGGCCCACAGAAAGACAGACTCAATAAGCAACTAGTAAATGTCCAAGCATTCACACACCCACCCAGATAGGAAGCCCCCACTAAGAGGACACAGACTCTTGGGGCCATGTGGGTGGAGTAGAGCAGGGGCAAGCTGATGGCCACATAGCGGTCATAGGCCATGGCGGCCAGCAGGAAGCACTCAGCTGTCCCGAACAGGACCACAGAAAAGAGCTGGGCCTCACAGCCAGCAGTGGTGATGGCCACTCCATGTCTAAGGAACCCTATAAGCATCACAGGTGTGACTGATGTGGAGTACCCAGTGTCTACAAAAGCCAAATGGCTGAGGAAGAGATACATGGGAGTGTGAAGTTGAGAACAACGTCTTATCAAAGCAATGATGCTGATATTGCCTATTAGGGTGACAACATAGATGCCTAGAAATATCACAAAGAAGACGACACCAAGTGTAGGATCCTCTGTTAGCCCCAAAAGGATGAACTCTGTCACACGGCTGTGGTTTCCAGCCTCCATGTCCTGTTGAGGGAAACGAGAATATTCATTTATTTTATGCTTTCATGTTATGCGTTTCCAGTTTCTTTTGGCTGTTCCTCAGACCCATTCCAGTGATTAAGTCCTATGCCCAGCCTGTGAACATGTTACAGTAGGTGATTTTTTTTCTATGTGTCTCTTTCCTTTTTCCATAAAAGAAGAAGGGTTCAACCTCACCCTCCTCGATCTCTATCATATTTTCTCTGTGTAATATTTATTTTAAGACACCTCTCCACACTTGACTTCTAGGCACATCTCTCTCCCAAGGTCCAGATCAATTGTTTCATTTTTACTCTTGGAAGTTTTCAGGTGGAAATCCCACAGACAGCTCAAACTCAGCTTCTCATGCAAACCCTCCTTTCCTTTGACCACTCCTCCTGTGTTCTGTGTCTGTGGAATGACACTGCAATCCACCCGACCACTCATGTCTGGAACATGGGAGGGACCCTAGCCTTCTTCTTCTCATTGTGCCACGTCTAGTAGAATCCTATTGACACCATCTACAGTTTACCTCCCAATTTTATTTCTTCATCTCCTCACTTCCATTGCTGGGGTCCTACTTTAGCTGAGATCCTGGTCATTGTTCCTCTTTATTTTCTTTATCCGTTTGCCTCCCTCCTTCATTCTTGGGTCCTGATCACTCACATCTGCCAAAATGATCTCTTGCCCAAGCAAAGAGCAGGTGATGCCAAAGGATTCTTTTATAACTTTCAGTACTTCCTGCAGCCTCCAGGGTGAACACTAACCTCTTGAGCACAGCACAGTGCACACTTGCTGATGTCCCGCCTGCATGTGCCTCTGCTTGTCCCTTGGCATATTTCCCTCCGGCACCTGTGCTGATCCAACCTTCCTGAACCATTCAGAGTCCACCCCCTGTACTCTGCTCTCTCTGGCCTTGGCCCCTTTTTGCCCCACTTGGATGGCCCCAACCTCCTACCATCAGCCCCCTGGGAGACTTCCACTCATCCTTCAAGTTAATTTCTCTCCAAAGCCTTCTCTGCCTTCTGGGTTAATCAGATAACTTTCCTTTGTGTTCGTATTATGCTTTGAAGATGTCTAGATTGCCCTTGTCCACACTAGGCAATGGTTTCTGTTGTTCTATGCATGATTACTTTTCACTCTTCCCAAATTATATATATTCTCCTTAACAATGGTGTGTTTTACTCTTGTGCTTGGGAATAAAATGTGCTGAAAAAAGCAGGTAAGTGAGTAAACATATGACTAGTGTAATGAATATTCTGTGAGGAACCAGAGGTGAATATAATTGAGGTTCCCTGTCTAGAAAAATGAGGTCTTATAGGAAGAAAGGCACTGACTCTATTATTGGTGTACAGGAAGTCTGTAAGAGCAGTATCAGTAAAATAATGGCTTATGCTGTTTCTAAATGAAAATTCTATCATCATGTTGGTGAAAAACACTTGAAAATTAAAAAAATTCTCTCTCTAATCTGACTATGAGTCAACATAGATTTGGTAATTTATTTCCAGGAATTTTAAAATTTGTGTGTATCATAACTCTTAGAACATTGCAAATAAAAGGTTAAAGCTCCTATTTTTTATTTGCATTTCAATATAACATTTTTTAGTACATGACAATTCCTTATAAACACAGTTTTTGAGGTCTGCCTGCTAATGCGTGGAGTGAACAGAACTTAACTTAATCACTCACTAATTTTTGGACACACGATTATTCACAGTTTTTAACCATCGAAACTATTGTAATCCCACAAATTGTATAAAGATACAGGAGTATAAAATTACAAAATGTGACACATTCCTAGATATTTTTAAGGAATAATTCAAAAGAAGCCTAGTCTGTGCTCTACATTACAAGTATCCCCATAATTTGCAATAATGAAAATACTAAACCAAAGTTGTAAATTATGTTCATTATTTGGTTGAGTTCTTGGCTCCAGTTTCATTAAAGTATTAATGTTTTCTCCGTATTTTGCTATTTTGTTGCAACAAAGGCAAAGTTCCTCTGTTATGATGCAGGCTTGAGAATCAGGTTAATGATAAGATAGGGAAGATGCAGAAATTACTATCATCCAATGCACTAGTCTCAGGGCATACTAAAGTTTCAGCAAAAATTATAAAACAAAGTTATATTGATCAGAATGAGAAAATAGAAGTATGAAAGTAATTTTAAAATGTTTCAAAAATTATAAGATGAAAAATTTTAAATTTTTTTCTAGTGATTTGAAAATTTCATTTATGCACACGTTTTATTTCCACTCATTTCAGGTAAATCTCAACCCCTGTAGGTAAATTCTAGATTCGCAAATACTTTTTACATGTATTTTCTTTTCATTTTTATATATAATTAAAAACAAGAATCTAAAAATCAACTTTTAAAATTATAATCCATTTAGATTCAGTTTAATTTTGAGGCGTATGTAAATGTATTGATATATTTGTTATCATGTTATATGCTACATTTTTAATTTACATTTTCACTTAGTATTATCAATAAAATATTTCTCAATTTCCTAAATAATCTTCATAATTAAAACGCTGGTTAGAATATATATCCAGCTTCTTAGGGCAATTGTGGAGCTTCATAATATATTCCTAATTACGCTTAAAAATGTATCTCTCTATATATACTTCCTTTCCACTTGTGCTCTTAAGATTCATGTAACATGACATTAACATTTCCTACTCAGTGTTACTGGTTCTAATTTTCATAGAAAGAATTTTCTGCTAACAGCATTATCTCAATTCTTAAAAATTAAACATTTAATATAAGCGGTAAATATAAGTACAAATGACTTTAAAATGTCTTAATTTCTTAAGAAGGTAAAAATTTTCTTAAATCAGAATAAGAAAACCTTTAGTATTTCCAGTGGTGGGACTTAGTTCTTTGACAGAATGAACTGAGAGGCATAACAAACAAAAAGGTGAGGACCTACAGCTCATTAAAGAATGTCCTTTGATTAATCTTCATGAATTTCATCTACTGACAGGCATGCTTATTGCCATGGATGTAAGCAAACCTACTCTATTATGAAAACTCTATTTTTAAGTTACCACTTGATCCTCTGAGTTTAATGGCACAAAGCACCTCCTTTCTGTATTAAAACGTTTTTTGAAAATAGCCAACATGCACCTAATGCCTTCTCTTTTCCAAATTTAAACCCCCATAGATCCTTTGGGCATTCCAACTATGACATACTTTTCAGATCCCTTTCCTTGTCAGTCTCTAAACAGGCTCGGGACTGAGATGTGGGTTCAAGCACTGAGCAGCATATGTGCTGTTTGCCCTCTGACCCAAGCAGAGTTCAGTGGGTCCAACGCTGCCTTCACTGTGGACTTCAGTCTGTGCTCACAGCATCCCAGAGTCTGGAGACAAAGGACTCCGATCCTGGGCCTCCCAGTGGTCATCCTTATAACTTGCACCTGACCCTTCAATCTCTCACTTCTGGTTGTTACAATTTGCAACATGGGAATAATGGTCACTATAATGCAGCTTTGTTGTGAGATTAAAAGAAATGATATCTACAAAGTACTCAGAGGTGTTTGGTCAAACACATCACAGCTAAATAACATTTTATTAAACTATTTATTGAAAATAAGGTTTTGATAGATTTTCAATTTAAAATATTTTTGAGAAGCATAATATAATTTTTCTTTCCGTACATGTCAGGAGATTTTTCAAACATCCAAAAGAAGTCAGGGAGTACAGTGTCTGATGCCTTCTCGGTTCTGGAGTACATTGTTCATAGTCAGATGTGTAATATGACACCTGTTTCTGGTCCCTCCCTTCCTCTCCACTGGTTACCCTGGTTCTTCCTAGAGCCTTTCATCATGACCTCCCATTCGTGCTTCCCCACCTGGCACAGGGATTCTAACTCTCAACTATCTTTCCTTCAGGGGATGGGTCACCTTTGATAATGATTAGGGGACAAGGGACTCTGTGACTCTTCCATGCTGAACACCAGGTCATTCCTTTCTGACTTCCTTTTCATAGTTGAAGCTACACAAGCTTCGCTGTGGCTTTGGCTGCTGCAGACCATCCACACTTCCCTGGGGTCTCCTGGGCAGCCTGGTTTGGAGCCCAGAATGACCTTTCTGCAGTACAAACCTTGATGAGGCCACAGTTCCACAGGGGTCAAGAAGTAAAATTTGTTGACACAGTTTCTTTTATTTTTAATTTCTCATTGAAGAAATACAATTTGAAATTATTTAGGAGTTCCCGTCATGGCTCAGTGGTTAACGAATCCGAATAAGAACCATGAGGTTACGGGTTCGATTCCTGGCCTTGCTCAGTGGGTTAAGGATCCGGCATTGCTGTGAGCTGTGGTGTAGGTTGCAGATGCGGCTCAGATTCCGCGTTGCTGTGGCTGTGGTGAAGGCCGGCAGCTACAGCTCCTGTTAGACCCCTAGCCTGGGAACCTCCTTATGCCGCGGGTGTGGCCTTAGATAAGGCAAAAAGACAAAAAAAATCGAAATTATTTAAACAGGATCCATGGCTATTGCACTCACCTTTCAGAGCCAGAATTGCTGATACCGATTCTGAAGAGCACTTAATAAAGCAGATGTTTTCTGCTCCGTTTACAAGTAGTTGTGCAGTGAACAGCTGACAGTGTGAGCCGCTCAGTGTTGCCCTTCCTCCAGGAGCACAGTTACACACCTTCAGCCAGGACGAGGGTGTGTGTGTGGTGGGAGGGAAAGCAAGGCTCTCATAGAACGGGACAGTCCCCTGGGCTTTTGCTGCTTCCCTGTGAGGAAAGGATCCCTGAGCTTGTTACAGAAATGACTTGTAGAGAATGTGGCTCATTAAAGTGGCTTCAGTAGAAGGTCCAGTTGGTAACAAAGGGTATATTTCCACAGATCCTGATGGACACTTTGTGAAGAGACTCGGACAAGAATTCCTGGGATAGAAATTTGACTGGATTTGGGGACCAGTGTCAATGTTATCTGGGCTCTAATTTCATCTCTGTCAACAAAACAGTTCCTTTCATTGAGGACATCAGGTAGTGGGGGAAAGCCATGGAGTAACAGGAGTCAGGAAGCAGTCAAGAAGCACAGTCCCCTGTTACTCCAGGTGTAGCCCAAGGGTGGTGCTGGTTCTCAAGCTGTTTATCATAAGTCTGGGATGAAGTAGGGACAGTAGTTGAAGGGAACAATTTTTACACTTTTAGAGCAGTTTGAGAAAGTAACTTTAAATGTGTTATTCCAATAATTTTAAAAATGGGTTTATACTTTTGCATTTTAGTTTTTCTTATTTACTTTTTTTAATAGTCCTAGTTTTATTATCTTTCTAAAAATTATTGATCCATCAGGCTTGGGAAAAAGTGATCCTTCATTTAAGTAGTTTGAGGAATACTAGGTGTGGCCATTGCGTTTAGGAAACCTAGGTTCAGTTTTAGGTGTATGAGTTCAGGAAAATTATTTAACCTTTTTAAGACTCGATTACATAATCTGTAAAATAGGGTTGATAATCCTATCTATAGGCTGTCATGAGATTTGAATGGGATAGCATAAAGTCACCTGGAAAAGTTAACTGAAGTTATTGATGTATCTCAAACATGTGACAAATAGCTCAAAGTGCCTAGATGTGTTGTCTCTGATCAACACTCATGAGACACATTCATCAGAGTTGGGAGGAGGCCTGTCACCTTTTGCAAATTATTGCATTTCCTCCTCAATCTCAAATCCTTCGCTTTTGAGGTTCATGGCATTCCAGCTATGGCACCTCCGCTCCGCCCCATTAAGCTCCCTGCTATTCCTCGCCCCCTGAGGACTTTAGCTCCTGCTTCACACATTTTCTCTCCATCCCTACCTTTGTCATCAGCAAGGACAACTTCTAAGCCTTTGTATATCTCAAGTGACAATTTAACCTATAGTTTTTTTTTGTTTGTTTTTTACTTTCTTGACTCCAATATCTTTTATTTGTATACAGTCAGGAAAGCTTCTATCATATTCATTATCCTAAGTCTCGCTAATTTTCATTTCTGTATCACGATCTAAATATATACATATATGTAAAATCTCAGTGTTAAAGTCTGATGAGCTGGAATCCCCAGAAACACAGCTATGGTCCAACAAACTCAAGTTTATTGGCTCAGTGTAGTAAGGGAGGGCTCCCTGAAGAGCCATCATACATCCCTCAGCATCGGAGAGAAGGTGCATGGCTATTATTATTGGCCGCACTCAGGGCCTTAAAACCTATGCCACAGCTGCTGCTGTGTCCTTAACCCTGTGTGCCACAGTACGATCTCCCAGGTGCATGCTTTTTGAAAGGTTTGTGTTCTTACTAAAGGATACTGTGTAGGAGTTAGGGGCTGTGGGCTTTAGTTCTGGAATGGTTGCTGTTCCTGTGGTGAGATTGTGGGAGTGGTTAATGAGACTGAATGCTGTCTCGAAATAATGGTAATTTAGCAATTGAGTATCTCCTGTTACAGATATGAATAGTATTTTAGGCTTCAGTACATTGTTGATAAGAAAGCAGTAGTTCCTGAAAAATTAGATCGTTGTAGTGTTTTTTACAGTTGCAGCACAAGCTTGGAGGAAACAATGTTTTCTACTATCTTTGATTCTAGTTTACTCGACATTCATTTTCCAAGCACAAAGAATGAGAGGGATATTTTCCAATCTAAAAAATTATGTTCTTCTGGAAAATATTTATTTCTCATTATTTACATAATTTAATGATATAAAATTGTTATACTATCTATTTTTAACCATCTTAATAACTACAGAATGTATAGTTATGCCACTCTTTGTCTTACTTGGATAATTACTATTTTGCTTTTTTATTGATTATTACTGTTTTTTTACTTTTATTAATCTTTTCAACAAAATTACAGATTTCTTCCTTTATGGGAGAAATTTTTGATTTAATTTATTTTTTATTTTAAGTGATTTTTATTTTTTTCCATTATAGCTGGTTTACAGTGTTCTGTCAATTTTCTGCTGTACAGCAAGGTGACCCAGTCACAGATACACAAATACATTCTCTTTCTCACATTATCCTCTATCATACTCCATCATAAGTGACTAGATACAGTTCCCAGGGCTATACATCAGGGTCCCATTGCTTATCTATTCTGAAGACAATAGTTTGCACCTATTAACCCCAAATCCCCAGTCCATTCCTTTTCAAGGTTCTGAGATTAAAGGTTATACTTTTGTTTCCAGCCTTTCCTTAAGGTTGGTTTCCAACCTATTATTTTGATGGGCTCCAGTCTTTTTTGTCAGTGTTTGCTCAGCAGTTAGTTGTGATTTTGTGTTTATGTGAGAGGAAGTGAGCTGAAGTCCTTGTACTCTGCTACCTTCTTTCTAACCCCTTTCCAAAGCTGGAAGGGCTGGAAATTTTTGTGGGACCCAGTGCTCGGGTAGGGACTCCCAAACAGTAACTGATGAGTTGCTGGATGCTCACTGTGGAAAACCCTTTTCCACCTTTTCCTTTGTGCTTCATCTAATTTAACTTGTTTATAGGGTGCTGGGTGCAGAGTCCTTGCCCCTGGTACTTCAGACCATAATTCTCAACATGAGATGGCTGCTCCCACCACCTCAGTTGGGCCAGCCGCGTGACAGGTGCTCTGCACATACTGATTCAAGATGGCAGCGGGCCCTTTTCCAACCTGTTGTCTTGAGTTTGCGCTTTATGTGTATTTTTTAATGTGCCAGCTATTTCGAATGATGTCCTGGATATTGTGAAGGATACGTTACAGAAAGTCTGAATTGTGTAATAGCACAATTGCATGAATGTACTATTGTTTCTTCACCTGTTCATTCAGTAATGGACCTTTAGGCATTTTCTAGTTTTGTGCAGTTGTGAATAAGGCTTCTATAAATGTCTCAATGCAAGTCTTTGTGTGGATATATCTTTTTATTTCTCTTGGACGCCATTGCCTGATGTTATGGTTAGCATATGTTTCTAAGAAAGTGCAAAATTGTTTTTCAAAATGGCTGTACCATTTTGCGTTCCAACCAGTATTTCATTCAGTTCTGTTTACTTTGTGTCTTTTCTAGAACTTGGTATTGTCAGTTAAAAAAAAAAAAAAAAACCTCTTCCAGAGTTTGTGTCATGGCTCAGTGGAAACGAATCATGATGCCCACACCATCCATGAGGACGCATGTTCGATTCCTGGTTTTACTCAATGGGTTAAGGATCTGGCGTTGCTGTGAACTGTGGTGTAGGTCACAGACACAGCTCAGATCCTGCATGGATGTGGCTGTGGCATAGGCCAGCAACTATAGCTCTGCTTTGACCCCTAGCCTGTAAACCTCCATATGCCACATATTTGGCCCTAAAAAGCAAAAATAAAAACAAACAACAACAACAACAACAACAACAAAAATCCAAGGAAACAAAAAATAAAATAAAACCAAAAAAACACACAAAAAACAAAAAAAAGCTCTTCTAATATGTGTATAGTATTAACTTTTAATTTGCACTTCCCTGTTGACTGATTATGTTCAGAATCAATTTCAAGTTCTTTGCTCTATTCATCTGTTGATTGACACTTTGTTTTCAATCTTGGCCGTTGTGGAGTAATACTGCAGTAAATGTGGGCGTGTAGATCTCTCCAAATTCCTATTTTTATTTTCCTTGTTTATATAGACTTCTACTAGTAATTTTTTGAGGGGCCTCTATACTGGTTTTCATAGTGTTTTTTTTATTTCATGAAGCATTTGTTTTGTTTCTTTTTTTTTTCCCCATTATACCCAGCTGCACAGAGTGGTGACAGGGTTACACATACATATATGGATTCATCACAAGTGGTTAGACATAGTTCCCAGTGCTATACAGTAAGTGTTTTTTTTTTAATACCAATTTCCATTTCAACCAGTGGTGTACAAAAATTTTCTCGTGTCCATATTCTTGCCAGCAGTTGTTTCCTCTTCTCTTCTGGATGGCCATTCCTTTTTTTTTTTTTTTGACCTTTGATTTATTTTTATTTTTTTTTCATTGCTTAATGCTTTTTATTACAATTATAGGTGTACAAAAATCATCACAACTCAATTTGATAGCATTTCCATCCCAAACCCTCAGTGCATCCCCCCACCCCCCAGATTGTCTTATTTGAAAAACCATAGGTTTTCCAAAGTCTGTGAGTCATTGTCTGTTCTGCAAAGAAGTTCATTGTGTCTTTTCAGTTTCCACATGTAAGTGGTAGCATTGGATGTTACTGTCTAACTGACTGGTTACACTTCGCATGATAATTTCTAGGTCCATCCATGTTGCTATAAATGTTGTTTTTTCGTTCCTTTTAATGGCTGAATAATATTTCATTGTATTTATATACCATATCTTCCCTATCCACTCCTTTGTCGATGGGCGTTTAGGTTGTTTCCATGACCTGGCTATTGCATAGAGTGCTGCGATGAACACTGGAGTACATGTGTCTTTTCGAGTCATGGTTTCCTCTGGATAGATGTTGATGGCCATTCTAGCAAGTGTGAGATAATAACTCAGTGTGGTTTTGACTTGCATTTCCACCATGATTAGTAAAGAGTATCTTTTTATGTTCCTGTTGGTCATTTGCATGTCTTGTTTTCTTTTTAAATTCTATTTTTAATGTAAATGTAAGGCACAAATTAAACTTTCCACAGAAAAGAAACTCATGGACTTGGAGAACAGCCTTGAGGTTGCCAAGAGGGAGGGGAGGAGGGGGGACAGATTTGAAGTTTGGGGTTAATAGATGCAAACTGCTGCATTTGGAGTGGGTAAGCAATGAGGTCCTGCTGGATAGCACAGGGAACTATATCTAGTCACTTGTAATGGAACATGATGGAGGATAATGTGTGAAAAAGAATATGTATGTATGTATGACTGGGTCACTTTGCTGTACAGTAGTTTAATTTTTAATTGAAGTGTAGCTCATTTATAGTATATTAGTTTCATGTGTACAATATAGTGATTCAGTATATTTATAAATTGAATTCCATTTATAGTTATAATTAAAATAGTGGCTGAATTCCCTGTGCTGTAGAATATATATTTGTAGCTTATTTATTTTTTACACAGTAGTTTGTGCCCTCTGCTCCCCTGCTGCTGTGTCACAGCTGGTCCTCCCAACTCCCCACTATACCCTTTAATTTGTTCTGAGTCTGTTTCTGTTTTGTTATATTCATTAATGTGTTTTAGTTTTAGATTCCATTTATCAGCAATGATATACAGTATTTGTCTTCCTCTGCCTGACTTATTTCAATAAGTATAATACCCTCTAAGTCTATCATGTTGTTGAGAATGTCGTAATTCTATCCTTTTTAGGGGTGTGTGTGTGTGTGTAATATTCCATTGTACATATACATCCTTTTTAAAATTCTCACTGTGTTCATCTCTTATTATCCCTCTTTCAGTTAGCATTCTTATTACTAATGTTTTGAATTCTTTTTCTGGTAAGTTGTTTATATGTTTTTCATTAATTTTTCATAGTTTTTTTTTTCTTGTTCTCTTGCAACAAATCCCTCTGTCTCCTCATTTTGCATAACTTTGCCCTATGGAATTACATGAAACAGTTATCTCTTTCCAGTTTTGAAGGGTCTTCCTTGCTGGGGAGCTTCTCCAAGCAGACTACATGTGTTCAGTGGCCTTGGTGGGAGACTTAGATCTGAAGGGTGCAGTGGTCATGGCTTTTCCTAGGGTGTGGGGCCAGCCAGCACCTTGGTGAAAATTAGGACTGGAGACAGATGGGCTACAAACTCCTGTGGTTTGATAGCAGTTGCAAGCTTGGGAGGGGGGTGGTGTGGCAGGAACCTGATGTGCTAGAGCCTCAGGCTGGAGCCTGCTGTAGGCTGGGGTGGGAGGTTGTGCTAAGGAAATCCTGCAGGTTAGGCAGAGCTAGAGTCAGATGTAAGGAGGGGTTTCTCCTCTCCTCAATGGCTGTCACTGCCCTATTGGGGGCAGGGTCACATCCCAAGTTGCTGGAGCAGAAGCCCTAAGTGTTGGGTGTGGGCGGGTTCTGTCACCCCTGTGTGCTCTCCCTGCTGCCAGCAATAGCACATATTTACCAGAGGAAGCAGTGCTGGAGCTTGAGGCTCTGGAGTGGACATTTGCCATGGGAGCACACAGGGGTTGTCACTGGAAACTGGTCAGAGTCCCACATAGTTTCAGTCTGCTTCCTCTGCCTTGTTCCCAGGAATAGGCAGGAGTGTGTGTACTCATCACGAGTGGATTCTAGGTTTTGTACAGCCGTGCGCATGTCTCACTGGGTTTCAAGCCAGGGAAGGAAACACATCTTCCAGGGGCAGAAACCTGGGCTGCACTGCCCAGTACGTGGTTCCCAGAGCTCCTTCCCCAGGGAGGATGTGCAGCCCATGAAATGCCCTCCTCCTCTTGTCCGCTCCCAGGTGCACTGGTCCTGCTCTTACTCCCCCCTCCCTACCTCACTGCTGGGGATCTCTTCTGCAGCCTTGGTGGCAAGAGTCTGTCTGTGCGTCTCCGGGTAGTTTTCAGTGCGATCACGCCACAGGTCATGGAATTTCAACATGTTCCTGTGGGGGGGTGGGCCCAGTGTCTTCCTCCTGCACCGTCTTGATCTCCTTCCCTTCAGTCCCTAATTTATATCTCTGACCCTGACTTCTTCTTGTGCTAATCAATTTATGCATTTGACAGAAATAGGCATCTTAAACTTAGTGAGTCCAGCTGGGAAATATCAATTCTTGCTCCCATACCACCCACAAAAAATTACCTTCTTATGTTGTGAGAGATTAAAAAACATACCCAATTTTTCTGCTGTGTCTCATTTTAAGGGGTGCAGTCCAATTTCCCCTTGAGTTAACACTGGTCTCATTGGATTGCTAACATAGAGAATACAGTGAAAATAATGATCTGAGAATGTTGCATCTCAGTGATAAAAGACTTTTTGGCCTCTGCCTGGGTCTGCTGGAAGATTTCCTCATGAAGCTGTAGGTTTTCCAATGAGAAGTTTGACAACCCCCATAAACACCACGAGGAGAAGCTCTGAGAGAATGTAGAGAGGGAGAGGGGCCTTGCTAAGCCCAGCCTTCAGTGCTCCCTCCCCTGCCTCATTTGAAAGCAGGCACGTGAATGAAATCATCTTGGATCCTCCAGACTAGGCCAGCCACCTCCTGAACACACTGAGCCATCCCAGTCATGCCACGAGAGGCGGAAGACCCAACCCCTGGAGTCTTCTCACAGCCAATTCTTGTCTAAATTCCTGACTCATGACATCCTAATACAGAGTCAAACAGTTGAGCTTTAAACACTAAGGTTTAGAGTAGTTTGTCATGCAGTACAGAACACGACATCCCAATTTGACCCTGGAAGTGAGGTTTTGCTGTAACAGAAGCCAAGCTATTGTGGCAATGGCTTTGAGACTGGAGGGTGGAGCAGAAGCAGAAGGAGTCTTAGGGAGACTTTTAGTGATATGTTGCAAGTTCTTCTAGAGATGGTGAGGGCTCGTAGGATAGTGAGAAAATATATTTGGAAAGATAAGGAGACGACACTTGCGAGGTAGTTGGGGAATGATGATGAGCATTGTCAACTGGGATAAGCTATAAAGGGTACCCTATAAACAGATTTGGCTGGGAGGATTTCACAGAAGAATGTCAAAAGTTCTATCTAGCGTCTACAGCTGCCCAAGCTAAAGTCCATAAGAATGGATATATAAAAAGTAGAAGGATTTGTTTGATTCCTGAGGAAAATATGGAAGAAAATATAAGGGAACAGGATCTTGCTCGTTTTGAAAATAAAGCTATTTCTCATTCCCAATACCTTCCACAAAATTCTTCTCAAGGTAAGAAAAGGCTCCAAATCAAAGATCAAACTCACACTGGAGCTGTAAGTTTCTTTGTCAGGATCTCAGGAAGATTTAAGACCTCCTGACACTTTGAGCCATACAAAAGTTACTCTAAGAGTCTTAATGGTGCATCTCGGGACCCTCTCTTTTAAAAATAAGGCTTTCAAAATCTTTTTTTGAGGGCGGGGGTCTTTTATGTCTTTTTAGGGCTGAACCTGTGGCATATCGAGGTTCCCAGGCTAAGGGTCTAATTGGAGTTGTAGCCACTGGCCTACACCACAGTCACAGCAATGCCAGACCTGAGCTGTGTCTGTGACCTACACCACAGCTCACGGCAATGCCAGATCCTCAACCCACTGAGCAAGGCCAGGGATCGAACGCGCAACCTCATGGTTCCTAGTCGGATTCGTTTCTGCTGTGCCCTGACAGGAACTCCAAGGCTTTCAAAATCTTAATGGACATTTCTCACAGCTGCATCTCAAATTTCCAAAGAAAGAATTATTTGGATTTTCCTAGATTTATTCAATAAACATTTTTCAAAGAGTTATTGATTTGGGCTAATTGAATAGAATTTAACCTGATACAATGAAAGCCATACAAATTAAGAAAAATTGTTTTATAGAAAAACTCCATGCCAACAATTCATTCATTTTAAATGTTCAAAAATAGTTCACAGATATATGCAACCATCACTATGGTCAACTGGAGAACATTTTCATCACCTGATAAAAAAAATCCTTCACCCTTTGGAATCACACCACAGACCAGGTTTTCTTGAATCTGGATGGTGTTAGTGATTGTTTTGTCAAACAGAGGACAGTGGAAATGATGTTCTGGGTCTCCTGAGGCTGCGTCATAGGAGACACTGCAGCGTCCTTTGACTCTCAGGACACTTGCTCTTGGAGTCCTGAGCCAGCGTTTGAGAAATCTAGCTGCTCTGCTTGTAAGACCACGTGGAGAGACCCCAAGACTCCATGGAGAAGAAGAGGGTTTCAGCCCACCCTCCAGGTTGTCAAGCATGAGAGTGAAGCCACCTTGGACTCTCTAGACATGCCCACCCACCACCTGATCATCACTAAGTGACTCTTGTTAATGCACGTGGAGCGAAAGAAATGCTGAACCAAACCCGACCAGAAGTCCAACCTCACAGGATAGCAGAATACTGTAAAACTGTTTTGAGTGACTTGTTACGTGGACACAGATAATCTTCACATAACATTTCTTCAGCTAATACCTGACATCCCATTCCCATTCACTGAATAATCTAAGCCACATATTTCTGAGTTCTCCTCAATTCCTTCTTTTATTTTTAATATCCCACAGTAATTAATGGGCAAGTGTGGTCCTTGATCTAAACTATATATTGAATGGGTGAATTTCTTTCTAACTACACAGCAAGTGCCCTAGCCCAGAGTACCACCATCTCAGATTTTGACTCTTAATAACCTCACTTCCTTTTTAAAAATAATTTTATATGTTATTTAATTTTTTTCCCATTTTTTACTAAAGTATATGTGATTTACAATGTTATACCAATTTCTGCTGTACAGCATACTGACCCAGCCATACGTGTATATATACATTCCTTTTCTTATATTATCTTCTGTCATGATCTGTCTCAAGAGACTGGATATAGTTCTCTGTGCTATAAATTAGGACCTTATTGCTGATGCATTCTAAACGTAATAGTTTGCATCTGCCAACTACAGATTCCCTATTTATCCTACCTCCTTCCCCTTCCCCTTGTCACCAACAATTCTTTTCTCTATATCCTCAAGTCTGTCTTGTAAATAGGTTCTTTTGTGCCATATTTTTGATTTCACATATAAGTGATATATTGTATTCGTCTTTCTCTTTCTGACTTCACTTAGTATGAGAATCACTCCTTGTATCCATATTGCTAAAAATGGCATCATTTTGTCCTTTTTTATAGCTGAATAGTTTTCCATTGTGTAAATATACCCCATCTTTTTAATCCATTCATCTGTTGATGGACATTTAGGCTATGTCCATGTCTTGGCTATTGCAGATAGTGCTGTTGCTGAGTCGTATTGCAGTTCTAGATTTAGATTTGTAGGGAACCTCCACACAGTTTTCCATAGTGGTTATACCAAATTACATTCCCACCAGCAGCGTAGGATGGCTTGCTTTTCTCCACACCCGTTCCAGAATTTGTAATTTGTAGATGTGTTGATGATGGCCATTCTGAATGGTGTGAGGTGGTATCACACTGCAGTTTTGTATTTCTCTAATAATTGGTGATGTTGAGTGTTTTTTCATGTGCCTACCGGCTATCCCTGAGTTTGCTTTGGAGAAATGTCTTTTTAGTTCTTCTGCCTATTTTTCAATTGGGTTGTTTTTTTGTTGTTGTTGTTGAGTTGTTTGTATATCTTGGAGATTAAGCTGTTGTCAGTTGCATCATTTGCAACTAATATCTCCCATTCCATAGGTTGTCTTTTTGGTTTCTTAATGTTTTCCTTTGCTGTGCAAAACTCGTAAGTTTGATTAGGTCCCATTTGTTTATTTTTATTTTTATTCCTAGTGCCTTGGGAGACTGACCGAAGAAAGTATTTGTACGGTTTATGTCAGGGACCCCTCTACTTTTCACAATCCATTTACTATATAACAACCAGAGATCTTTAATAACCTTAGATTAGGTTAGAACTAGTTTAAAACTATTTAATGGAGTCTCATTCTTTTTGGCATAAAATTCGTGTTTCCGTGGCTGATGAAGCTCTCCACGATTAAGCCTGTCTGTGTACATCTCTCCTCCTGGTTTCCCATGGTCTCTTTATTTTTAGAGATTATCAGGGTCTTTTCCCTAGCAGTTGTCTGTTTAACACCGCCCTCCCACCCCTCACTCTCCATACTGATGGGTCTTTCTTACCTTTCATCTGTCTACTCAACTGTCACCTCCTCCAGGTGGCCTTCCTTGGTCACACACTCTATGGAAACACCACCCATACACGTAGAGTTACCCTTTATAAGTCTTATCAGCCCAATTGAGTTGTCTCTTCCAGCCACTTATAAGTTCTGTATTTATATATTTTTTAAATCTCCAGAGTTTCCCCCACCAAAATAGAAGTGCATGAAAACTCAGTTCTTTTCCTTAACTTATCTATCAACATAAATCCATTGATTACTTAGTTCCTAGAATTGAATAAAGTCTCAAAAAGTGCTTTTAAAATAAATAGATGAATGCCTGTAACACATCTTTGTGTAAGAGGACCTAACGGAGTTGACAAAATATTCCTCTTGGACTTTGAATTCACAGTGGCAGGAATTACCAGTGTTTGAGGCCCCTGATCCATCTTCTTCCTGAATTATTCGTAAACACCAAGGGGTATATGTAATCGTTACAGATTTGGAAATTAATGTTTGTCACTGATCTTTGATTTAAATTAACACTCAATTAGCAATGTTCTAATGTACCTGAGGTAAGATACAGGAGACCTGGCAACATTCTGACCTCTGAGTTATGATTCCACATGTCCAGAGGAAAGCTAGTCTTTGTATTCAGAACTTAGAGTTACCATAACTAAGTTCCAGGAAGTCATGGGAGTCAAGATGCTCCCAGAATTTTTACAGGACTGTCAGAAGTGCTGTTTACCACAAATCCAGTATTAGGTTAACAACTGGAAGGAGGTTCAAAGCAAGTGATAATTCTGTCTCTTAATTAATTCTGTCATTTCCATGAAAGCGTGAAGTCATATATTGCTGAGACCATTTCTGCTTTTAGAACTTGACAAGGTCAAATGGAAGTCTGCAAACTGGAATAGCTTTATCTTGGAGGACACTTTCATAGGATATGATGATGGACTGAGTAATTATTAATGACTGAATGGGATTCTTGTAATGTTCCTGTATCTTCATTCTTCTATGATAATTTTGCTGTGAGGGATCCATAACAACATATTAGTTAGTGAACTTTTACACAATGGAAATAAATCTTTGGTCTCTGTTCCCAGTTTCTAACAGAGGGCACCTAAAACCACTGTAATTTCCTGAATGATAGGAGTGCTAGATTCTCCTCAAATTTTATTCTGTTATTTGGTCTTTGGCTTGGTTCCTGATAGAGGACTCCTAAATCTTTTAGAATTTCTTGGGTGTCTTTTGTTCTGAGAGCCCTTGGTAGCATTC
>PVHT021183549.1:707047-739357 GCA_004024745.2 Catagonus wagneri
AAATAAATCTTTGGTCTCTGTTCCCAGTTTCTAACAGAGGGCACCTAAAACCACTGTAATTTCCTGAATGATAGGAGTGCTAGATTCTCCTCAAATTTTATTCTGTTATTTGGTCTTTGGCTTGGTTCCTGATAGAGGACTCCTAAATCTTTTAGAATTTCTTGGGTGTCTTTTGTTCTGAGAGCCCTTGGTAGCATTCCGGACAGTTTCAAGTTGGGGTCTGTTTATCAAAAATACCAAACTGTGATTACAAGTTTGTAACTGTATTTCCACCTCCACTTCTTCAGGGAGAATAGAGGGGCTGGAAACTGACTTGATAGTGAGCCTTAGCCTCCGTAAAAGTCTTAAACTATGGAGTGGAGAGGTTCCAGGTAGGTGAACAGATCCACAGGCGGTGCTCTCCAACTAACTTCCCAGTGATAGAAGCTTCTATGCTGGGGACCCTCCCAGACCTGGTGCTGTGTATCTCTGCATGTGGCTGCTACTTTGTCCTTTATAATATCTTTGGTGATAAACTAGTAAGTGTAAGTAAATGTTTCCATGAGTTCTCTGAGCCATTCTACCAAATTATCAAACCCGAGAGAGGTTGTTGGAAGCCCTGACACTGTAGCCTTGGGACACATTACTTGGAGTTATGTCTGAAGGGAGGGCAGTCTGTTGGAACTGAGCCCTTAAACTTTGGAAGTATGGCATGCAGTTAGTGTCACAATTGAATTAAAGAATAGAGCACCATGCTGATATTCAGATATTTAATATATATTGTTCTCCAGGTTGTTGGTACAGGAGCAAATACACCACCCAGTTCTTGTAAATAATATTGTGAATGGAGAATAGTGGGTTCCATTACCCTCTATTTAATCATTTCATGTGTATTAAATTATCTTTGGTGCTTTTTCATGTTTGTTATATGTTTTCCACTTAAATTGTGCAATAATATTATACATAGTCTATATTTTTACTTAGTAGTAGATTATGAATATTTTCCATTTTCTTAGTTTTCAAATGGTGTTTTTCATGCCTCGCTTCTCTCACTGCACTATGCTGAGACAAGGAATTTTGTGATCTAAATCTTCTTTTCAGATGCTCTAATGTGTTGCTTTTGTTAAGAGTTCTAAGGCTGCAAAAAATGTCTCCTCACAACTCAAGTCTATGGTAATGACATAAAAAAGGGTATATTACTATGCAAGAAATACATTTAGTACAATCATTGACAGTGTTTCTGGTTTTTGTATGGGTACTGATTTTGTTGAAAATCTAGCATATGGAACTATGGTTGTATTAACACATTAATTACAATGCTTAGAATTAAAAGATATACTTTTTAATCTCTACAAATAAGGAAGATGAAATTATACCAAAAAGGAATTTACTTTTAACATGTGCTTAAATATGGATTCAATATCAGGCAGTTCATATGACTGTGGTGTCCAGACCTGATTTCCTATGGATGGGAATCAATCCAGTTTCCCATTCTCGCCCTTGTTTTGGAGTTTTCACATCCTAGACCTTCGTGGGGGTAGAGTTTGTTCCAAAGACTAAGCCAAGGGAACAGTTTAGGCTTTGCTTCCCCGGCTCACATGCTCTAGGTCATTAATGGTGCTGAAGTCATTGGCCGTTTGTGTGTTTTATTATGGACCAAGCGCGTGGAATCAGAGGCCTTGAGTCCATAGCCCTCTGGACAGACTGTTGGATCTCTAAGACTCTCTCAGTAATCTTATCTGTAAATAGAGGTAAATTAATAATACCAGCATCATGAGGTTGTGGTGAGAACTAAAAGAAGGGGCATAGTGGTTTGGACCCAGAATTTCTGCGTTCAGTCATTGGTCACACAACTTGCTAGCTGCATGATTTTGGATATCTCCATGTCTCTGTGCCCCCAGATGATTCATTTGTAAGATAGAAATGATAGTACTATTTAGGATTTTTGTGAGAAATCAACCAGTTAATATCCCAATGTACTTAGAATAGGGTTGGCTAGAAATGACTGTTTGCTAAAGAATTGAAAGAAGAAGTCCTAGGCACCCACAGGTGTTGACATATAATAGTGTCAGTGATTATTGTCATTATTTCTGGTTCTAAGGTGTCTCCTGATGGCTTCACTAGTGTATGAAAGAGAGGGTTAGAAGTATGATTTTAACTGAAGGACTCAGCTCACAGCATTTGGTACAAACTCTACCCCCACGAAGGTCTAGGTAGGCTAAGTGTGGTTCTGGTAAAAAAAAAAAAAAAGGAACACTTTATAGGTCACTTGAAATGCTAAGAATGAATCCTAAGAGTATATCATAACAGTTGCCTTCCTCAGGGCCTCCTTTACATCTCTGTTCCTCAGGCTGTAGATGAGGGGGTTCAACATGGGGATCACCACAGTGTAGAACACGGACACCACTCTGTTTTGCTCAGTCGAGTGGATGGACTTGGGCATCACATAAATGAAGGTAATACTTCCATAGTAGAGAGTAACGGCTGTGAGGTGGGAGGTGCAGGTGGAGAAGGCCTTGTGTCTTCCTTCAGTGGAGGGCATCTTCAGGATGGTGATGAGGATGCAGATGTAAGAGAGAGCTATGACAAAGCCTGTGACCACAAGGATGGACCCAGAAGAGATAGAAGGAAGAATTTCAAGGATAGAGGCATCTGAGCAGGAAAGTTTCAACAAAGAGGAGAAATCACATAAAAAGTGGTCTATCTGATTTGGCCCACAGAAAGACAGACTCAATAAGCAACTCATAAATATCCAAGCATTCACCCACCCACCCAGATAGGAAGCCCCCACTAAGAGGACACAGACTCCTGGGGACATGTGGGTGGAGTAGAGCAGGGGCAAGCTGATGGTCACATAGCGGTCATAGGCCATGGCGGCCAGCAGGAAGCACTCAGCTGTCCCGAACAGGACCACAGAAAAGAGCTGGGCCTCACAGCCAGCAGTGGTGATGGCCACTCCATGTCTAAGGAACCCTATAAGCATCACAGGTGTGACTGCTGTGGAGAAACCACTGTCTACAGAAGCCAAATGGCTGAGGAAGAGGTACATGGGGGTGTGAAGCTGGGGACAGCTTCTTATTAAAATAATTATGCTGATATTGCCTATTAAGGTGACAACATAGATGCCTAGAAATATCACAAAGAAGATGACACCAAGTGTAGGATCCTCTGTTAGCCCCGAAAGGATGAACTCTGTCACACGGCTGTGGTTTCCAGCCTCCATCTCCTCTGTGGATTGTTCCTGTTGAGGGAAATGGGAATATTCATTTTTAAACAATATTTTCATTCTGTAAGTTTTCAGTTTTCCTTGGTTATTCCTTATACTATCGAAAGTATTTTATTTCTCTCTCCAGCCTGTAAATATGTACACTAGATGATTTTTTCCCTCTTTCCGCTTTGCGTGAAGAAGAATGATTGAACCTTACTTTTCTTGATCTCTGTTTGATTGTATTCCTTGTGTAATACCTATTTTAAAACACCTCTCCAACCTTGACTTCTAGGCAATCTCTCTCTCTAAGTCCAGATCCATTTTTCCCACTTTTCTTTTGGAAGTCTCCAGGTGCAAATCCCACAAATACCTCAAATACAAAACCACCCTTTCCCTGGACCACCCCTCTATGTTCTGTGTCTGTGGAATGACACCAAAACCACCCAGTTGCTCACGTCTGAAACGTGGGAGTGGTCCTAGCCTTCTTCCTCTCATGAACTGCATCTAATAAAACCCTACTGATACCACCTACACATTACCTCCACGTTTTATTTCATCATTGCCCTTCCATTCCAGATATCCTTTCTTTACTTGTGGCCCTGGTCATTATTCTGCTTTAAATTAACTCTTTTTCTCCCTGCATGTTTCTCATGTCCTTAAAATACACATTATATCTCCCAAAGTGGTCCATTGCCGAAGTAAAGAGCAGGTGATACCAAAGAGGTTCTTTTTATTTTCAGAACTTTCTCCAGCCTCCAGGATGAATCCTAACCTCTTGAGCACAGCACAGTGAAAACTTTATGATGTCCCCCCGTACGTGACTCTTTGCTTGTCCCTTGGCATATTTCCATCCAACAACTGCACTGATCCAACCTTCCTGAACTATTTACAGTCCCCCCACGCACAGGAGCCCCCCATGCACTCTACTCTTTGGCCTTTGCTGCTTTTTCTCCCACTTGAATGTGGCCCCCATCCTGTCATTACTCTGGGTGACCTCTGCTCATTGTTCAAGTTTGTTTCTCTCCAAAGTCTTCTCTAACTTTCAAGTGTTAAGAAGATAACTTCCGTTTGGCTTGACATCACAATTCGAAGATGTCTAGATTCTCATTCCTTATACTGGGCTATGTTTTATTTTGTTCAATTTTGGTTGTTAACATTACACTATCCCCAATTAAGAAATGTTCTCCTCAATACTGTGTGTTCTGCACCTGTATAAAAAATAACTTGTGTTTGGGTATAAAATATGCTGAAAGACTTATGAAATGAATATTTTCCTGATTAGTATATTAAGGATGCTATTGGGATCATGAGATGAAAATAATTTAGGTTCCCTGTCCAGAGAAACCAGGGGAAAAAGACATTGAATTTTTATTAGTGTATGGAAATTATATAATTGTAGAATATGTAAATTAATGGCTTATGTTGTTTGTAAGTGAAAATCTTATACTGATGTAGCTAAAAATGCTGGAAAAGTCAAAATATTCCTCTCAAGTCTGGCCACAAACACATGAGTCCACTATTACAAATTTGGTAATTTATTTTATGAATTTTCCCATTAATTATTTTTTATTTTATTTATTTTATTTTTTATGTTTCCATTATAGCTGGTTTACAGTTTTCTATCAGTTTTCCAGCTGTACAGCATGGTGACCCAGTTACACATACACATATGGATTCTTCACAAGTGATTAGACATAGTTCCTGGTGCTATAGCAGGATCTCCTTGCTTTTACCTATTTTAATTGAGCTTTTATAACATTATCGGTAAAATTTTAATACAGCTATTTTTCTTTACATTTCTATAAGAAAGTTAGCACACGATTCCTCACATACATAGTTGCTGAGATCTGCATAATGTATGGCATGCTGGACATTAATCCCCCACTAATTTTGGACATGTTACTGTTCACAACTTTTTACTATCAGAACTAGTCATCCAACAAAATGGATAAAGCATATGGAGAAGAATGTTACAAAAATACGACTTTTTTTTAATGGCTGCCCCCAAGGCAAATGGAAGTTTCCAGGCCAGGGACTGAATCTGAGCTGCAGCTGCGACCTACACTACAGCTGCAGACCCACCAGACTCTCTAACTGACTGCACGGGACTGGGAATCAAACCTGGGGCTCCACAGCCACCCAAGCCACTGCGGTCAGATTCTTAACCCCAGGTGCCACTGTGGGAATGCCATGATATATTTTTAAATAAATCCTATCACTAGGTATTTTTTCTTAAGAGGTATATTCTGTGCTCTAATGTCAGTGAATCCCCATGACTTGCAACAGTAAAAATACACAAACAAGTGCCCCTTGTTCACTGTTTTGTTGAGTTCTTGGTTACGGTTTCACAAAAGAGTTTGGCGCCTTCTCTATTTTTTGCCGTTTTGTAGCAATAGAGGCAGTGTTTCTGTGTTTTGAAGCAGTCCTGACAAGTCAGAATAAATGATAAATTATAAGGGAGTACCCAGAGTAATTACTGCAGTCGAAAGCAGTAGTTTCAAGGCATACTAAAAATTCAGTAAAAGTTATAAAAGAAGTATTTATCAGAATCAGAAAACAGAATTATGGAAATAATTTTAAAACCTTTCAAATATTATAAAATATACAAATTGAGACATTTTAGTGATCTAAAAGTTTTCAGCTAAATTTTTAAGTATAACAATTATTTTTATTTTGTGGCATATATAAACAGTATTTACATTTTTAATCACCTTATATATTACTTTTAGTTATTCACATTTTCACTAAAAATTATCCAAAATATTTCCCAATTTCTTAATAACCTTGATAAATGAAATGCTGGATAAAATATATGCCCAGGTCTTCAGTATGGTATACATGGAGCTTCAAAAATATCCCTAATGGCAGAGTTCCCAAAATGGCACAGTGGAAATGAATCTGACTAGGAACCATAAGGTTGTGGGTTAGATCCCTGGTCTGGCTCAGTGGGTTAAGGATCGGGCATTGCCACGAGCTGTGGTGTAGGTCACAGGCTTGGATCCCACATTTCTGTGGCTGTGGTGATGTGGTGGCTACAGCTCTGATTAGACCCCTAGCCTGGGAACCTCCATATGCTGCGGGTGTGGCCCTAGAAAAAAGACAAAAAGAAAATCACTGATGACTTTTCTAAATGCATGTCTCTGAGTTCCCATCATATCTCAGTGGTTAATGAACCCAATTACTATCCATGAGGTTTGGGATTCAATCCCTGGCCTTGCCCAGTGGGTTAAGGGATCTGGCATTGCCATGAGCTGCAGCATAGATCTCAGATGTGGCATGGATATAGTATTGCTGTGGCATAGGCTGCAGCCCTGAAAAAGCAAAAAAAAGAAAAGAATGTGTTTGATCTGTTGGATTAATCTGTATAAACCGATCTTAAATTACTCTAGAGACTGGCTAACAATGCCAAGGGTGTTAGCTCCATCATGGAAAACCTGTATTTGGTCTTATCACTTGATCTCCCATGACTTTAATGGCACAAAGCCTCTCCTTTCTATATCAAAACACTGGAATATTTGAATACAGCCAGCATGCCCCTACTGCCTTCTGTTTTCCAAAATTAAGCCCCTGTAGATCCTTGGACCATTCCACTTGTGGCATGCACTTCAGATTCCTCAACTTTCTCTTGTCAGCCTCTGAACAGGCTTAGGTCTGAGGAATGGGTTCAAGTTCTGAGCAGCATGTATGCTCTTTGCCCTCCGACCCAAGCAGAGTTCAGTGGGGCCAATGCTGCTTTCACTGTGGGCTTCAGTCTGTGCTCACAGCATCCCAAAGGCTGGAGACAGACACTGATCCTGTGCCTCCCAGTGGTCATCGTTTTAATTTGCACCTGACCCTTCAATCTCTCTCTCCCGGTTGTTAGCATTTGTAACATGGGAATAGTGGTCACTATAATGCAGCTTTGTTGTGCGATTAAAAGAAATGATATCTACAAAGTACTCAGAGCTGTTTGGTCAAACACATCAGAGCTAAATAACATTTTATTATTTATCTAAAATAAAATGTTGATAGATTTTCAATTATTTAAATTTTTTTGAGAAGCATAATATAATTTCTCTTGCAATACATGTCAGGAGAGTTTTCAAACATCCGAAAGAAGTCAGGGAGTACATTATCTGATGCATTCTTGATTCTGGAATATGTTGTTCGTAGTCAGATGCGTAATATGACACCTGCTTCTGGTCCCTCCCTTCCTCTTCACTGGTTACCCTGGTTCTTCCTAGAGCCTTTCATCATGACCTCCCATTCGTGCTTCCCCACGTGGCACAGGAATTCTAACTCTCAACTATCCTTTCCTTCAGGAGATGGGTCACCTTTGATGATGATTAGGGGACAAGGGACTCTGTGATTCTTCCATACTGAACACCAGGTCATTCCTTTCTGACTCCCTTTTCATAGTTGCAACTACACAAGCTTCGCTGTGGCTTTGGCTGCTGCAGACCATCCACACTTCCCTGGGATCTCCTGGGCAGCCTGGTTTTGGGCCCAGAATGACCTTTCAGCAGTACAAACCTTCCTGAGGCCACAGTTCCACAGGGGTCAAGAAGTAAATCCGTTGACACAGTTTCTCTTATTTTTAATTTCTCATTGAAGAAATACAATTTGAAATTAAATAGGATCCATGGCTATTGCACTCACCTTTCAGAGCCAGAACTGATACTGATTCTGAAGAGCACTTGATAAAGCAGATGTTTTCCGCTTCATTTACAAGTAGTTGTGCAGTGAACAGCTGACAGTGTGAACCGCTCAGTGTTGCCCTTCCTCCAGGAGCACAGTTACACACCTTCAGCCAGGACGAGGGTGTGTGTGTGTGTGTGGTGGGAGGGAAAGCAAGGCTCTCATAAAACGGGACAGTCCCCTGGGCTTTTGCTGCTTCCCTGTGAGGAGAGGATCCCTGAGCTTATTGTACAGAAATGACTTGTAGAGAATGTGGCTCATTAAAGTGGCTTCAGTAGAAGGTCCAGTTGGTAACAAAGGGTATATTTCCACAGATCCTGATGGACACTTTGTGAAGAGACTCGGACAAGAATCCCTGGGATAGAAATTTGACTGGATTTGGGGACCAGTGTCAGTGTTATCTGGGCTCTAATTTCATCTCTGTCAACAAAACAGTTCCTTTCATTGAGGACATCAGGTAGTGGGGGAAAGCCATGGAGTAATAGGAGTCAGGAAGCAGCCAAGAAGCACAGTCCCCTGTTACTACAAGTGTAGCCCAAGGGTGGTGCTGGTTTTCAAACTATTTATCATAAGTCTGGGATGAAGTAGGGACAGTAGTTGAAGGGAACAATTTTTACACTTTTACAGCAGTTTGAGAAAGTAACTTTAAATGTGTTATTCCAATAATTTAAAAAATGGGTTTATACTTTTGCATTTTAGTTTTTCTTATTTTTTTTCAGTAATCCTGGTTTTATTATCTTTCCATGTCTTGGCCATTGTGAATAGTGCTGCAATGAACATGTGGGTGCACGTGTCTTTATCAGTCTTGGGGAAAAGTGATCCTTCATTTAAATAGTTTGAGAAATACTAGGTGTACTTTGTGTTCAGGAGACCTGAGTTCAGTTTGAGGTGTGTGAGTTCAGCAAAAATTTTTAACCTCTTTGAGACTCAATTTCTTGATCTGTAAAAAGGGGTTGATAATTCCTATCTCATGGTTTGGTCATAAGATTTAAATGGAATAGCATGTGATAATCTGGAAAAGTTAGAAGTTATTGATGTGTCTCAAACATGTGACAAATATGATAAAATGCCTGTATGTATTGACTCTGATATTTCACACTCAAGAATTAGCAGCAACCCTTTATCTTTTGCCAATTACTCTCTTTTGTTCTCAATCCCAAATATTTTCTCCTTTGAAACTGTGACATTCCAGCTACAGCTCCTCCTGTCTGCCCCATGATCTCCCTCCCATTCTTCTTTCTTTTTTGATTTTGAGCCAAGGTATAGTAACAAGCATTTTTATTTATTTTTTATACAATGATTTTCATTTTTCTTTTATAGCTGGTTTACAGTTTCTGTCAATTTTTCAGCTGTACAGCATGGTGACCCGGTTAAGCATGCATACATAGATTCATCACAAGTGATTATACATAGTTCATGGTGCTGTACATCAGGATCTCCTTGTTTTTCCATCCCAAAGGCAATTGTCTACAACTATTAACCCCAGACTCCCATACCATCCCACTCCCTCTCCCACCCTTTTGTCAGCTACAAGTCTGTTTTCCAAGTCCATGATTTTCTTTTCCATAGAAAGGTTCATTTGTGCCGTATATTAGACTCCAGATATGTGATATAATATGGTATTTGTTTTTCTCTTTCTGACTTACTTCACTTAGTATGAGAGTCTCTAGTTCTAACCATGTTGCTGCAAATGGCATTATTTTGTTCTTTTTTGTGGCTGAGTAGTATTCCATTGTGTATATGTACCACTATTAATCCATTCATCTGTTGACGGACATTTAGGTTGTTTCCATTGTCTTGGCTGTTGTGAACAGAGGTGCAATGAACATGCGTGTGCAGGTGTCTTTTTCAAGGAAAGTTGTGTCCGGATGTGTGCCTAAGAGTGGGATTGCTGGGTCATATGGTAGTTCTACGTATAGTTTTCTAAGGTACCTCCATACTGTTTTCCCCAGTGGTTCTACCAGCTTACATTCCCATCAAAAGTGCAGGAGGGTTTCGTTTTCTCCACACGCCCTCCAGCATTTGTGGTTTGTGGACTTATTAACGATGGCCATTCTGACTGGTGTAAGGTGGTATCTCGAGGCAGTTTTGATTTGCATTTCTCTAATCAACAGAAATGTTGAGCATTTTTTCATGTGCTTGTTGGCGATCTGCATATCTTCTTTGGAGAAATGTCTATTCAGGTCCTTTGCCCATTTTTCAGTTGGGTTGTTGGCTTTTTTGCTGTTGAGCTGCATAAGTAGTTTGTGTGTTTTAGAGATTAAGCCCTGTCAGTTGCATCATTTGACACCATTTTCTCCCATTCTGTAAATTGTCTTTTAGTTTTCTTTTTGGTTTCCTTTGCTGTGCAAAAGCTTGTCAGCTTTATTAGGTTCCACTGGTTTATCTTTGCTTTTATTTCTGTTGCTTTGGGAGACTGACCTGAGAAAACATTTGTAAGGCTGATGTCAGAGAATGTTTTGCCAGTGTTCTCTTCCAGGAGTTTAATGGTGTCTTGTCTTATATATATTTAAGTCTTTAAGCCATTTTGAGTTTATTTTTGTGCATGGTGTGAGACTGTGTTCTGGTTTCATTGATTTTCATGCAGCTGTCCAGGATTCCCAGCAATACTTTATGAAAAGACCTTTTTCCCGTTTCACGTTCTTTCCTCCTTTGTCAAAGATTAATTGACCATAGGTGTCTGGGTTTATTTCTGCATTTTCTCTTCTGTTCCATTGGTCTGTATGTCTGTTTTGGTACCAGTACCACACTATGTTGATTACTGTGGCTTTGTTATGTTGCCTGAAGTCTGGGAGAGTTATGCCTCCTGCTCGGTTTTTGTTCCTCAGTATTGCTTTGGTGATTCTGGGTCTTTTGTGGTTCCATCTAAATTTTTGGATTGTTTGTTCCAGATCTGTGAAGAATGTCATGGGTAATTTGATAGGGATTGCATTGAATCTGTAGATTTCTTTTGGTGGTATGGCCATTTTTACAATATTAAATTTTCTGGCCCATGAGCATGGGATATCTTTCCATTTCTTTGTATCTTCTTTGATTTCCTTGATTAATGTTTTATAGTTCTCTGCATATGTCTGTCACCTCCTTGGTCAGGTTTATTCCAAGGTATTTGATTTTATGGGGTGCAATTTTAAAAAGTATTGTATTTTTGTATTCCTTTTCTAATATTTCATTGTTAGTATACAGAAATTCGATTGATTTCTGAAGGTTAACCTTATATCCTGCTACTTTGCTGAATTTGTTGATCAGTTTGAATAATTTTTGGGTTGAGTCCTTAGGGTTTTCTATATATAGTATCATGTCATCTGCATGCAGTTACAATTTTACCTCTTCTCTTCCAATGTGGATACTTTTTTTTTTTTTTGTCTGATTACTATAGCTAGGACTTCCAATACTATGTTGAATAACAGTGGTGACAGTGGGCATCCTTGTCTCGTTCCAGATTTTAGTGGGAAGGCTTTCAGCTTTTCTCCATTGAGTATTATATTTGCTGTGGGTTTGTCATGAGTGGCTTTTATTATGTTAAGGTATGTTCCCTGTATACCCATTTTGGTAAGAGTTTTGATCATGAATTGATGTTGGACTTTGTCAAATGCTTTTTCTGCATATATGTAGATGATCATATGGTACTTGACTTTTCTTTTGTTAATGTGGTGTATGACTTTGATTGATTTGCATACATTGAACCATCCTTGTGCACCTGGGAGGAATCCCAACTGGTCGTGCTGTATGATCTTTTTTATATGTTGTTGGATTCGGTTGGCTAAAAATTTGTTGAGAATTTTTGCATCTATATTCATCAGTGAAATTGGTCTATGGTTGTCTTTTTTCATGGTATCTTTGTCTGGTTTTGGAATTAAGGTGATGTTGGCATCATGGAATGTCTTTCAGAGTGTTCCTTCTTCTTCAACCTTTTGGAAAAGTTTAAGGAGGATGGGTATAAGTTACTCTTTGTATGTTTGGTAGAATTCACCTATGAAGCCATCTGGTCCTGGAATTTTATTTGTAACCGTCTTGTTTTTCATTCCCTGATGAGTTTAGCAGCTGCATCACACATTTTCTCTCCATCTCTTTGTCATCAGTGAGGACGATGTCTAACCATTTGAATATCTCAATGGGCAACCTCAAATTTCCTCCACTTCTTGACTCCAATAGCTTTCATTCATCCACAGTCTATTCATGAAACCCTCTATCACATTCATATAAATCTCATTAATTGCAAGTGTATTCCACCACTAATATATACATATGTATTACTTTGGTGTCAAAGCTTAATCAGCAAAGGCCACCAGAAGCAAAGCTATAGTCCAACACAATCAAGTTTATTGAGTCAGCATTGCAAAGGAGGACCCTCCAAAACCATCACACATTTCTCAACAGTGGAGAGAAGGCACATGCCTTTCAGAAGGTTTGGGCTCTTACAGAAGGACACTGAGGAGGGGTTAGGGTTGTGAGGTTCAGTTCTGTATTTGTTGCTCTGAGGAGAAGGATGTTGTCATGTAATGACAGTGATTTAGTTATTGGGTATCTGCAATAACAGGTAGGAATAGTATTTTGTCTTGAGTACACTGTTGTAAGAATGCAATAGTCCTTGAAACATAATTATGGCATTGTTACAGTTGCTGCATAAACTCAGAAGAAATGCTTTCTTTTTTCTTTTTTCCTTTTTTTGTCATTTTAGGGCCACACACGTGGCATATGGAGGTTCCCAGGCTAGGGGTCGAATGGAGCTGTAGCAGCTTACCTACACCACAGCCATATCAATGCCAGATTAGAGCTGCATCTGTGACCTACACCACAGCTCAGGGCAATGCCAGATCCTTAACCCACTGAGTGAGGCCAGGCATTGAAATCGCATCCTTATGGTTACTACTCAGTTTTGATATCAGTGAGACATGACAAGAAATCCAGAAGAAATATTTTCTACTAACTTTGTTATTAGATTATTCTTTGTCCTTCAAGCCAGAAGAAAAACAGGGATGTTTTTCAATCCCAGTGTCTTGTTCTTCTGGAAGATATTCATTTGTTATCATGTACTAAATTTATTGATGTAAAATTGTTCATAGTATCTATTTTAACCACCTTGATATCTTCAGAATGGGTATTTATGCCTTCCTAGGTTTGTCTTATTTGATAAAGCAATTATTAAGAAATTAATATTTTTGCCTCTTTCTGGACGAATACTATGGGATTTTTTAAATTTTTATTATAGTTGATTTACAATGTTCTGCCAGTTTATGCTATACAGCTAAGTGATCCACTATATATATATATATATATATATTCATTTTATCACATTATTTTCCATCATATTCCATCACAATTGATTAGAGTTCCCTGTGCTATACAGAAAGACCTATTGATTTTCCACTCCAAATGCAACAGTTTGCATCTAGTAACTCCAAACTCCCAATTCATCCCACTCCCTCCCCATCCCCCTTGGCAACCACAGGTCCGTTTTCCATGTCCCTGAGTTTGTTTCTTTTCTGTAGATAGGTTCATTTGTTCCATATATTAGATTCCACATACAAGTGTTATCATATGGTATTTGTCTTTCTGATTTACTTCACTTAGTATGAGGCTCTGTAGTTCCATCCATGTTGCTGCAAATGGCATTATTTTGTTCTTTTTATGGCTGAATAGTATTCCATTGTATATATATACCACATATTCTTAACACACTCATCTGTTGATGGACATTTAGCTTGTTTCCATATCTTGTCTATTGTGAATTGCGATGCAGTGAACATAGGGATGCCTGTATATTTTTGAGTGAAAGTTCTGTCCAGATATATGGCCAAGAGTGGGATTGCTGGGTCTTATGATAGTTCTGTATTTAGTTTTCTTAGTACCTCCATCCAAGGTTCTCCACAGTGGTTGTACCATATACATTCCCACTCACAGTGCAGGAGGGCACCATTTTCTCCACACACTCTCCAGCTTTTGTTTTTTGTAAGCTTGTTAATGATGGCCATTCTGACTGGTATGAGGTGGTACCTCAATGCAGTTTTGATTTGCATTTATCTAGTAATTACTAATGTCGAGAATTTTTTTCACGTGCTTATTGGCTATCTGTATATCTTCTTTGGATAAATGTCTATTTAGGTTTTCTGCCTATGGGATTTGCAATTTTATTATTCTTTCCAAAGAATAAAATTACAGTTTTCTTCCTTTTCTATTGGGTCATATTTCCTATTTCTTTTATTTATATTCTATCATTTCTTAAACTTTAAAAAGTTTGTTGATTTGTTTCTAACTTCCTGAGATGTAAACTACAGCTTTGTTTTCAGCCTTGCCTTGAGGTTGGTTTCCAACCCTTTATCTTGAGTATGGGCTATATTTCCATTTTTTATGTGCTAGTTAATTTGAATGGTGTCATGGGTATTATGACACACAGGTTGTAGACAGTCTGGATTGTGCTATAATCCTCTTAAATTTAGCCATTGCATGAATGCACCACCTTTTCTTTAGCTCTTCATTCAAAAATGGATATTTGATGATTTTCTAATTTTTGACAGTTATTCATAAAGCTTCTATAACTATCCCCAGGTCTTTGTGTGGACATGTGTTTTCATTTCTCCTAAAAAAAAATAGCTGGGATTATAGTCATTGTGTATTATGGTTAGTGTATGTTTATAAGAAACTGCATTTTTTTGTAAATAACTGAACTGTTTTTGTGTTCCTTCTGGCATTGTGTTTAAGTTCTGTTTGCTCTAGGTTCTTTCCAACAGTTGGTATTGTCAGTTCAAAATAAAACACTATTCTAATATGTGTGTAACATTAAGTCTTTTAATTTGCATTTCCCTAGTACTAGTTGTGTTCAGCATCAATTTCAAGTGCTTATTTGCCATTCATAACTCTTCTTTGGTGAGGTGTCTATTTCAATCATTTACCAACTTTTAAAATTTGTTTTGCTTATTCTCATCATTGAGTTATGAAAGATCTTTATATACTATAGATATTAATCCATTTATATATTTGTTATAAAATATTTTATTCCAATCTGTTGCTTATCTCATTTTTAATGTTCTCTTTTGATGTTACTAAGGCTTTGATTTTGGGGAAATTTAGCTTACCTATTATTATTGTGGTTCATGTGTTTGTCGTCATATTTAAGAAAATTTTGCATCACCCCAGGGCAAACATTTTTCTTCACCTTTTTCCTTAATATTTTACAATGTTGGTTTACATTTCATTCTAAGATCTTTTCTACCAGTTCAAATGAATACAGATGCTATTCATTTTTAGTCTGTCATTTCTAGTATCTCTGTTATAAGTTTCCTGCTAAGAACTTACGTACTTGTAGAATAAGATTTTATATGTAGTATTTTTATTATCATTCACTTGTTTTCTAATTTTTATTTGAATTTTTCTTTGATACATGGCATACTTCATGCTCTATTATTTCATTTCCAAATACATAAATGTTTTCTATTATTAATTTATAGCTCTGTTCTATTATGTTTACATAAGATACTTTATGAAAATGAAGACTATTAAGATGGTTTGAGATTTGCTTTATTTCCCAATTCCTGATTGTTTTTAAAAATATACCGTTTTTTGAAAAATAGCATAGTTTCTGCAGTTTGTTGCTTTATTCTAGATATGTTCTATATATTTTCTATACATGTTCAATATTGCAGGACTGTGTTTCAGATTTGGCACATTATAAAAATTTAGAAAGCTGAGTTAAAATACATTCTTAAAAAGTCAAATTAGCATTTTATTTTGGTTTAGCTGAGTTCTGAATGTAGACTCTACACGAGCTGTAGAATTTTTTGTTGACTCAGAGGGTTAATATATATTAGTAACATTTATGCAGAAACATCAAATAACTATTATAAAAGCCATGAAGTCCAACCATGAAATACAATTTTATTTTATTTTATTTTTGCATTATAGCTGGTTTACAGATTTCTGTCAAATTTTCCAACTGCACCACGTGGTGACCCGGTAACATGTACATAAATGGATTTGTCACATGTGATTAGACATAGTTCCCTGTACTATACAGCTGGACCTCCTTGCTTTTCCATCACCAAAGCACTAGTTAACCCCATTCCCTCCCATCCCATCCCCCACCCCCTTGGCAACCACAAGTCTGTTCCCCAAGTTCGTGATTTTTTTTCTGTTGAGATGTTCGTTTTTGCAGTATATTAGACTCTAGTTATAAGAGATAGCATACAGTTTTATTAAACTCACACTATTAATGAAGGTTTATTAGTAAACAGGTACCAGTCTTGGCCAAAGATTTGACAACTTTGCAAAAGAAAAACCAGATTGCCAAAGACTACCTCTTTTATAAAATCCAGAGGTGTTCCATGACTTCTCTGAGAAACCTGTGTGTGACACACCAAGTAAGAGCCCACCTTTCAGACTCTGCCACACAGGGTCCTTATGTTCTGCCTGCTATCTAGTATGCGTTCCTAATCAGTGTAATTGTTCAGAATCCTGTGTAGACATGACATAATATTTAAGATCCCAGGTAACATGCATCATCTTCTTTATGCTAAAGGTTAACAAAATCCTTTGACTTCTCTAAACATAAAATTAACCTCTATGAACTTTTTGTTTTTCCTAAATCCTGACAAAAATGAAGTGTCTGCTGTGTTGCATGTAACACTGGTTGTAAAAATAATGATTCTTCAATTGTGAAAATGCACCTGGACTGGGAGGTCATGAATAATAAATTAATTCTTGAGGTTAATTGTTGACGCTGTTGTGCTTCTCAGAGTGCAGGGATTCTCATAACTGGAAATGGTGTTTGCAGTGACGATGACACTTTATCTGACAACATATAATATGCAGTGGTCCCAATTCTGACCCTGAGGCTTCCCAGGCAGGACGGCTCCTCTGCCAGAGCTTTCCCTGGGGAGCCACTGTAAAGACCTGTTGAGGATGGCGTTCATCAGAGAGAAATGCCTGGTACACACGCGGGCCTGTGAGGTTCTCACTTATGAAGTTCCTTGGGGTTGTTTTGCATACCACTAAGGCCTTAGTCTGGGTTTTCTGTGATTATGTGTATTTTCAATTGTCTTTATCTTTTTAAATAATAACGTTATTAATAGTAATAATAATGTTAATAATGTTATAATCTGTGTCTATTGATTCCCTTAAGGTAAATCTTAATTCTATTGTCTGTTATTTCCACTGATTTCCATGATATATATGGTACCTTGTTTCCTTTGGGCTGGTCAATATTTTTCACTGTGTGCTGATTTTTGTACTTTAGTGTTGGGAAGGAATAACTGAGGCTTGAGTAGTTTGTTGGCTCACTCGGTTCACCCAGAGCCCCCACCAGTCCTCGACCATCTTATACCAAAGCTCAGGCTTGAGACTGTCTAGATTTCCAGGGCTGCACTTCTGTGCAAGACTTTGTCACTGTGGGTTTCCATCATCCTGAGGATGTTCAGGAGGTGCATCAGTGAGAATTCTCACCTGGACGTGTGCTAGGCTTTGATGTGTGTTCCTCCCACAAAGTCACCAAATCCAGGCCTGGGTTGGTAACACAACCTGGCCTGTTAAATCCTTTCATGGCTTAAGCGTTAGTGTTAGGTTCTCTGGTTTCTCACAGTTGTGCTGAATCAGTTCCTTAGTATCCTGTATCCTCTACAGTGATATTTACAGTGTCTTAAACATTCTGTCCTGTGTGGTGGTTGTGCTCAACGTGGGATTCATTCACATGACCAAACCTGTAATAACTGGAACAGAAGCCCTAGAGGTAAATTATATGCCTGTGAGGGAAGATTAGACGTTCAGAAATGTACACAGGTGATGCCGTATTCAACAGGCAGTGTCCTCCCCTCCTGCATCCTTGTTCAGATGTTATCTCCCCAGTGAGACCTGCACTAGCACTGCCTGCCCTGGCATGTTAAGCTCCATTACTCTCTCTGCTTTTTTCTTCTTTATTCCTGGCACCCCATTTGAATAGGCTGAACCAACCACTAACTTGTTAATCTGTTAATCTTATTATCTCTTTTATGCTATAAGATAACTCTATGAAAGTAGATAGATTAGATTCTTGTCATTTATATTTCCACTGGTGTATGAACATATCTACAATATAAAAATAATTCAATATAATGTTTGAATATATGAAAGAACAAATAAATGAGTGAGATGAATAATGCCTCATGAGTCTCTCAGTAAAAAAATAGAATTTGCACCTGAAACAGGAACGAGGGGACAGGAAAGGTCAATAAATCCAGTTTTTGTCAGCACATGAGGCTGCTTCGGCTTCTCTGTGTGTGGGGAGCACTCACAAATTTAGGAGAGATGCAGTCCAGTCCTCCCAGCTTCGTGAGCAGGAGGTAGTCGGGACCACAAACAGGTCACTCCAAGAATTTGTTTCACTCGGTCGCTGAGGGGTTGAGGGACCCTACTTCGTCCCATAGAGAAGTCATCTTTGGACCTGCCAGAATTCACACGTTCATCAGGGAGATCACATGCTGTTCTTCTCTGGGGACCCTGTATGCTGCCTGGAGCGGGAGACTAGGAGCACAGGCCAGAATTCATGAGTCCATAAAGTCCCACTCAGCAGATAACCTTCCTGCAAGAGAACATCCAGAAACTTTCTGATCCCATTTGTCATTTCCTCTCAGAATGTACTCAGTCAAAACCTTTGTTATCACAATCATCACAGGAAAAACTCCTATTAAAAATGGACACAGTCTTAAAGGTTTGGTGGTATAATAATCCTAATATATGGCAGAGTACAAATTTGGAAAAATATATGAATGAAATTTTAAAGTGATTTTCAGCAGATGAAGTATTTTTTCATGAGAGCCAATTTGTTTTTCTTATTTATAATTGTATAATTGTAATTTTATTTTATTAAGGGAAAAATGGGACACTATGCACCTCTGATTTACAATTAGTTATCTGAGAAACCACTCCCTATTTTTACTAAAAAATTTCACCTTGACTAATGACGTAGCATGGATATAGTTAAATCACACACACTCAGTTTCTTATCAAACACTATGAAATAACAGGCTGCACTAAGAAAGTATTTTTCTGCCAAACTGTCTCTTCAGAGCCCCCTTAACCTCCTTGTTCCTGAGGCTGTAGATGAGGGGGTTCAACATGGGGATCACCACCATGTAGAACACAGACACCACCTTGTTCTGGTCCGTTGAGTAGCTGGACTTGGGCATCACATAAATGAAGGTGATGGTCCCATAGAACAGACTGACCGCGGTGAGGTGGGACGTGCAGGTGGAGAAGGCCTTGTGGCGCCCCTCAGCGGAGCGCATCTTCAGGACGGTGAAGAGGATGTAGATGTAGGAAATGGCTGTGACAATCATTGTGACCAAAATGATGGAGCCAGTTATAAATGTGGAGACAACTGCAGGAACACTGACATCAGAGCAGGAGAGTTCCACTAAAGGGGAAAAATCACAGAAAAAATGATTGACCCGATTTGGTCCACAGAAAAGTAAAGAATAGAAGCAAAGAGTAAAAGAGCAAGCATCGAGAAAACTACCCATGTAAGACGCTATAAGTAAATGAATACAGACTTGTGTAGACATTTTTGTGGAATAAAGCAGTGGGCTGCAGATTGCCACAAAGCGATCATATGCCATGGCAGCCAGAAGGAAACACTCTGTTGACCTGAAGAAAGCACCTGAACCGAGCTGGACAGCACATCCAGGATAGGAGATGGTATTTCTCTCCACCAGGAAATTTATAAGCATATTGGGTGTGACAGAAGATGAATAGCCCATGTCAGCAAAAGCCAAGTGGCTCAGGAAAAAATACATAGGATGATGGAGCTGAGATGAGATTCTGATGAGCATGATTGTGCTGAGATTGCCACATATGGTCACCAGGTAGATACACAGGATGATCACGAAGAGGATGATTCGAAGGGTCGAGTCATTTGTTAAGCCCAATAAAATGAACTCTGTCACTGCAGTATGATTTCTGTTTCCCAGAGAATTCATGAGATAATGTAGCTGCTACCAAAATGAATCTGTGATGGAAAAATTCATCAAAGAAGTTATAAATTTTATAATTTCATTGTATTGAATTCTTGTGTAGGAAGTGTGTACAAATAAAGACATTCAAGTGTGAATTCATATTTACATGGAATTCTGGAAGTAATTTCTTTTACCTTCTGTATAATATTGTTTCCAAAATTGCACTTACAGTGGATTTGAGGTCAAGGAACAAATAATATAAGACAGATAAGAATAGCAAAAAAGACCAGTTATTATTGTAAAAAAGGAAAAGAAATATTTAAGGTTTTCTAAAACAGCCTTGAGTTATAACTAACAATTATTACAACCTTACTAATTTGTAAGCATAGGGTTAAATTTTTACATTCTTATAACAGTCTGAATTTATAGTGTAGTTGAGGTATGTATATGTATATTTAATGTGTATATATGTAGTCTATGTATTTTTTCATAAAATACTGTTAGTTACTTTTATTATTTATGTGAGTAAACTGATTCTAAGGAGGTTATGTAAGTTGCACAAGATTATGTAGCAATTGGTAGAGTCAGAATAAGAAGCCCAAGAGCTTTTGAGTCCCCATGCCTTTAGTAACCCTGCCATAAATAATACTGACCATGAAATCCAGTACTCCTTGCAGTGAAAGGATAACAGAATATCCTTAAGCTTTTTGGCAGTTTTGTATAAAAGAAATACCTAGTTAGTTACATATTTCACAATATCTATCCCTTAAAATTTTTAAAGGAGAAATAAAAAATATTTTTGATACTGTAACAGAAATGATTTTCAACTTAGGGTTACAAATAAAGTTACCCATTTTAAGTCTGTTGTATATTCTTTAATTAAAATAGTATTTTTTATCAAGTAGCTTGAAATATTGATGTAATTTCTTATGCAGGAAGCATGATTGATATTTATCACATAATTAAAACACATTTATCCAAGCAAATGAAATAAATTCCTACTTTAACAATTTTTCCTGATTGGACTTTTGTAGAATGAAAGATTATTTTATTATTTATTTAAATTTTATGGCCACACCCATGGCATATGGAAGTTTCCAGAGCTGAACCTGTAACCTACATCACAGCTGTGGCCATGGCAGATTCTTTAACACACTGTACCAGGGTGGGATCAAACCCATGTCTCCACAGCGACCCAACCGTCTGCAGTAATGTTCTTAAGCCACGGAGCCACAGTGAGAAATCCGTGAAATATTAGTTTAAATATAACATGTACCTGAATGAAGTGTGGCTTAAAACTTGAGAAGGATCACCCAGCTACATTTGGTCCTGGTCCCCAAATTTCCTAAGATATCTTGAGCTTTACCTACTGTGTTATTCTCTTGAAGCTAAAGGATCAGATCCATTAACAAAATGTCTTTCTTCAAAAATATTTACAATATCTTTCAATTTTTATATCTTTACTTTGAAGGTTTAAACCCCAAAATAGGTTTGAAGATTTAATGCCCAAAGCATATCTGACAGTAAGTTTATTTGCATTGTATTGGCGTGCTGAGTCTGGGGAGTATTGAAAGGCCGTATGAGTTTCCATTATGGGTAAATAAGCCAGGGCTCCTTGTCATGGACTATACCTGTTTATTCACAGGAAATTGATGGAGGAAACAGCAACTCAGCTAAAGTTGCTTACTAACTGCTCGATTATATCTGCCCTGTTCCCCATCTTGAGAGTACAGATATAACTTTAGGAAGAATGTTCTCAAATGGGGAATGAAAATACATATGTCAGATTCATTAGCAGAAGCCAAAATCTTACCTCCTGGAATAAAAACTAATTCATCTGTAACAAATACTGGTGATTGAGGTTATAAAGCTATATTTAATTTTTTTTTTTTTTTGCCTTTGGGAATGAATCTCTGAAGATTCTAGAGATTCAAATGTGAATTCAAAAGCAATGTCATTATGTTCTATAGGAACACTGAGCAGCTCAATGCACACACAAAAGCAATCATTCAAATTCCATCAATTCTCAAGTGGCCAATTTATACTTTTGCTTCTTGCTATGTGATTATACATGATTCTATATGTCTTCGTTTAATAATGATCAGCAATTATAATAAATTGTCATAGGGATAAATATTGATTCCAAGATTTCTTTAATATTTCTGATTAAGTACTCAGTACTAAACTTCAGAGCTAGCAAGTTAACCTTAGATTTATCCATTCAACATGTGTTTACTGATATGTGTTTTGTTCTGATATTTATAAGACATGCCATTAATAACTTTGGGAGAATAGTTGGTAATTGATGTAAAGTTGAATTTTAATAAAAAATTTAAGATCTATACATTAATTATCATACCAGAGGTAAGTAAGAAAGTAAAAGCCTTGAAAATCAAATAGAGAACGACAAATTAAATAGAGGTTTGGGAGACCCCTTGGCCATATAGGCAGACACCAGGACCCACCTCTGCTTACACTGGGCTGCACTAGCCCTAGGATCTCCTGACCCTGACTTCTCCACCAGCAACTCAGTACGAGCCCTGTGTGGCCCTCTGTTTATATGGTCAGCTGCCTCATGACCTGGCCCTGCCAGCAGCCTGTGCACAAAACATGGCCTTGCAACAAACTGTACCAGGGGCCAACTCACCTACCAAAGTGCCCACAGTAGTCACGCTGCCATGGTAGAAGGACCCAAATCCCATGTTGTTAACTCCCACAGAGCATGTGGCTCTGGTGATGAGAGGGATGTGCACTGCAGGGATATATAGGGCATCTTGTTTAAAAGGCCACTTCTTCAGGGTTGAGAAATGTAACCAACCTATCAGATACATAGAAGGAAAAATGGCAAGTTAGACAAAGCAGGGTGATAGAGGAACATGTTTCACATGAAGGAAGTGTATAAAATCCCAGAATAACTCAGTGAAGTGGAGATAGGAGGCCTACCCCAAAAGAGCTTGGGGTGATGATCATAAAGATGACCAAAGCACTTGGAAAAAAGGGGTGCACAAAATGAGAAGCTGTGCTTTTAAAACAGAGAAAACATAAAGGACAACCAAACTCAAGAAGAATACAATAACTGAAAATGAGAAGTACGGTGGAAGGAACCAACAGTAGACTAAGTGGCACAGAGGAATGGAAAAGCAGGTTGGAAAACAAAGAAGTGGAAATCACTGCTTTTGAACAGAAAAAAGAAATAAAAAGAAACGAGAGCAGGGTTGAGAGACCTTTGGGGCAAAAATGAGTGTACTAATATTTGTATTATAGAGGACCCAGAAGGAGGAGAGAGAAAATCTCTGAGTACATTGTTGAAGACATAAGAACTGAAAATGTCTCCATCCTGAGAAAGGAAACACAGATCCAAGTCTGAATCGCAGAGAGAACCAGGCAGGGTCAACCTGAAAGAAATACACCAAGAACACATTGTAATGGAAATGACAAAAATTAAAGAGAGAATACTAAAAGCAGGAAAAGAAAAGCAGCACGTATAAAAGGAAACCCCCATAATGCTAGCACCTGTCTTTTCAGCAGAAAATCTGCACATAAGAAGGGACTGGCAGAATATATCTAGAGATGAAAGTCAAAAACCTATAACCAAGAATACTCTACCTGCCAATGCTCTCATTCGGAATTAATGGAGAGATCAGAAGCTTTAGAGACAAGCCCAAACTAAGAGTCAAGCACCATCAAATCAGCTTTATGAGAAATGCTGAAGTGACTTCTCTAAGCCAAAAAAAGGTCACAACTGGAAATTTGAAAATTACAAAAGGTGAAAACTCATCAGCAAAGGCAATCATACAACACAGTTAGGAAATCTTCCTTGGACAAAGCTAGTAGGAAGGTTAAAAGGAAAAAGTAGTAAAAATTGTCTGTATCCACCATGGTTTTGTGTGAGAGATTTTTACACAAAGCAACTAGATGCAAAATATCATATCAAAAATAGTAATCATGTACAGAGTACAGCACAAATACATGGTTTTTAAAATACGTCTGACATTAAGAGGTTAGCAATTTAAAACAATTACATGTACATATGTAATTGTGAAATAAAGTAGAAACTTTAAAAAAAAGATGAATGAAACTTATAGCTGGTCTTTAAAATAATTTGGTAAACATTTAGTCACAGTCATGGAGCAAATCAATACAGTCAGAAATGGAAAAGAAGAAATTACAGTGAACACCATGGAAATTCAAGGATTATAAGAGAATACTAGGAACAACAGCATGGAAATAAAGTGGACAACCTAGAAGAAGTGGACAAATCCTAGAAATGCACTTCCTCTCCTAAGACTGACCCAGGAAGTAACAGAGAATATGAAAATAATAATTACCAGTCATGGAATTGAATCAAAAAGAAAGAAAGAACAACCCTCCCAACAAAAACCTGGAACCAGAAGTCTTCACAGGAGAATTCTACCAGGGATATAGAGGAGTTACACCTGTGCTTCTCAAACGATTCTAAAAAACTTCAGAAAAAGGAATTCTTCTAAACTTATTCTATGAGACAACCATCACTCTGAAACCAAAAGCAGGCAAAAATATCTGAAAAAGAAAATTAGAGGTCAATATCACTGACGAACATAGATGCCAAACATTCTCCAAGTACTAGCAAATTGAATCCAGCAATATGTTAAAGTCATCATAACCTGTGATCAAGTGGTATTTAACTCAGGGATGTAAGAGATTTTTAATACCTGCAAATCAATCAATGTGATATAGCACATTAAAAATTGAAAAATAAAAATCATATAATCATATCAATAGTTGCAGAAAAATCTTTTGACAGAATTCAATACCCATTTATGATAAAATCTCTCCAGAAAGTGGGTAGAGAGGATACATTCCTCGACATAATAAAGGTCATATGTGATAAGCCCTGAGTTAATATCATACTTAGTGGAGAAAAGCTGAAAGCATATCCTCTAAGATCAGGAACAAGACAAGGGTGCCCACCCTTGCCACTTTGATACAACACGTTACTGGAAGCCATAACCACAGATCAGACTAAATAAATAAATAGGTAAATAAAAAAAATTCAATGGAAAGGAAGTAAAAGCGTCACTATTTTATGCAGATATCATGAATATATATGTAGAAAATCCTAAAAACACCTAGAGATCAACAATAAATTTGGTAAAACTGTGGAATACAAAATTAATATAATAAAATCTGTTGCATTTATTTTTTTTCTTTTTAGTTGCACCATGGCATATGGATTTCCTGGGCAAGGGATCAGATCCAAGCCACAACTGCGACCTAAGCAGCAGCTGTGGCAAAGCTGGATCCTTAACCCAGCTGTGGACTAGGGATTGAACCCACAGACCAGTGCTCCCAAGACATTGCCAACCCTGTTGTGCCACAGTGGGAACTCTGAATCTCTATATGTTAATAATGAACTATTATAAAGAGAAATTAAGGAAAACAATCTCATTTATAGTCACAGGAAAAGGAAGAAAATACCTAGGAATACCTACCTTAAGAAGAAAACAGATTCAGAAAATCATAGGGCATTTATGAAAGAAATTGAAGACAACAGAGTTGGAAAGATATGCCATGTTAATGCCTTGGAACAGTAAATACGGTTAAAATGACCATAGTGCCAAAGGCAGTCTACAGATTCAGTATAAACCCTACAAAAACTCCAAAGGCTTTTTTTTTCCTTTTTTTTTTTGCTTTTTAGGGCCACACCCGCAGCATATAGAAGTTCCCAGACTAGGAGTCAAATGGGAGTTACAGCTGCTGGCCTACACCGCAGTCACCGCAATGGTGGGATCCGAGCCATGTCTGCAACCACAACACCAGGTTCCCCCACCCACTGAGCAAGTCAAGGTAAAGCCCACATCCTCATGGATTCCAGTCAGATTCTTTTCTGCCATGCCACAAAGGGAACTCCTAGGACATTTTTCACAGAATGAGAACAAACAATTTTTAAAACTGTACAGAAACACAAAAGACCCCAAATATCAACAGCAATCTTGAGAAAGAAGAGTGTATCTGGAGGAATCACACTCCCTGACCTGAGAGTGTCCTCCAGAGTGCAGAAGTCAAAACGCTGTATTATTGGCACAAAAACAGACATACAGATCGATGAAACAGAGTAGAGAGCTTAGAAACAAACCCATGCACTTACCACCAATTAATCTACGACAAAAGAGAATACACAATGGAGAAAAGACAGTCTCTTCAAAAAGTGGTGCTGAGAAAAATGGACTGATACATGTAAAAGACTAAAACGAATATTTTCTAACCCAGTATACAAAAATAAACTAAATATGTAGTAAAGACCTAAATGTAATATCAAAGAAAAAACAGGAAAACCAATTAAAATATGGGTAAAATACCTGAATAGACATTTTTCCAAAGAAAACACACAGGTGGCCAACAGGCTCATGAAAACATCCTCAATGCTGTTACCATCAGAGAAATTCAAATCAAAACCATAAGGAGCTATCCCAGCACACCTGTCAGAATGGCTGTCATGAAAAAGACCGCATATTACAAATATTGATTAGAATGTGAATAAACAGGAACCCCCGTACACTGTTGGTGGGAATGTAAATTGGTACAGCCACTGTAGCAAAGAGTATGAAGCTTTCTCAAAAACACTAAAAATAGAACTATTATATGATCTAACGACTCAACACCTGAGTATATATCCAAAGCAAATGAAAGCACTGAATTGAATAGCCAAGAAACATGGATGGACTTGGAGGGTATTATGCTAAGTGGAATAATTTGGACAGAGAAAGAGAAATACAGTATGATATCATTGAAATGTGGATTTTAAAAAATAAACTAGTGAATATGACAAAAAAGAAACAAGCTCACAGATATATAGAGCAAAGTTACTAGTGGGGAGAGGGGAAAATTTAGGGAAATAAGCTGTAAGGAATACTGTATAGCACGGGAAATATAGCCAATGTTTTATAATAACTACAAATGGAACATAATCTTTAAAAGTTGTGAATCACTATGATATAAAGCAGAAATTTATGTAATGTTGTAAACCAACTCTGCTTCAATTTAAAAAAAAAGATTTGGATGACTTGCAGAGAAGAAATAGTCCCTTGCTGTCTGTAACCTCAAAGTGTTGCCTCTTGAGTAGTGCTTTTTGAGTAGGCAGGTGGTGGTAGAATTCAGATTTTTCCAATACTAAAATTCAATCGCATTGTAATTCTCTTGCTAATCTTAGTCTATTGTCTCCCATATCAAACCCTGAACCTTCATTTTTGAGGAACTGGGATTTGCCATCTACGAAATGATAAAAAAAAAAAAAAAAAATTCAGGGCTCACATTTTGCCAAGAACTGTGAGTAACAGTTTTCACATATTTAATTCTCACAAAAAGGTTGTGAGGAATATGCTTTCATTATTCTCATTTTATGATGGGAGAACTGAGACCAAATTGTTCAAGCAATTGTACTGGATGATTCTGACTCAAACTGACAATATCTCCCTTTCAGTGCTACTGACCAACAACTTCGCTTTAATGCTTGCCCCATTCGTTCTCTGAAACCTAAAGGCCTTTGGGAAGCCATTGGCAGCCTGGTGGCGAGAGGCAAGGACATCCGGGATGTGGAAGCAGCTATGGCCCAGGGGATACGAGGGGATGCTAGAGAACCCCAACAAGGGAAGTCTGGGCAATTCCAACCAGGGGAGCCTGGGAGCCAGTGCATAAGCATTCTTCTACTCATCAGATGATCAATTCTGAAAGGAAAATTCAGGCTTTTCACACTCCCATGGCGAACTAGCCACTGTTGCCATAGCATTGAAACTAAGACAAACTGATTTTCAGGAGTGAACGAAGAGAATCACTTAGTGTGAGATATTTAGTTCCATCCCTATTGCTGTAAATGGCATTATTTTGTCCTTTTTATGACCGAATAGTACTCCATTATATATATATATATATATATATATATATATATATATATATATATATATGCACCACATCTTCTTAATCCACTCACCTGTTGATGGATGTTTACTTTGTTTCCATGTCTTGGCTTTTGTGACTAGGGTTGTGATGAAAATATGGGTATGTGTACTTTTTGAATGGAAGTTTTGTCTGGATATATGCCCAGGAGTGGGATTGCTGGGTCATATGGTAGTTCTATATCTAGTTTTCTGAGGTATTTCCACACTGTTTTCCATAGAGGTTGTAGCACTTTACATTCCCACCCGCAGTGAAGGATGGTACTTTTTCTCCAATCCTCTCCACCATTTGTTGTTTGTTGACTTGTTAATGATGGCCACTCTGGCTGGTGTGAGGTGGTACCTCACTGTAGTTTCCATTTGCATTTCTCTAGTAATTAGTGATGTTGAGCATTTTTTCATGTGCCTGTTGGCCATCTGTATGTCTTCTTTGGAGAAATGGCTATTTAGGATTTAGGCTCAATTTTCTATTGGGTTGCTTTTTATTGTTGAGTCGTATGAGTTGTTTGTACATTTTGTAGATTGAACCTTTGTCTGTTGAATCATTTGCAAAGATTTTCTCCCATGCTGTGTGTTATCTTTTCATTTTTGATGTGCAAAAGATTTTGAGTTTTTTTTGGTTTATTTTTGTCTTTATTTTCATTGGTTTATTTTTTGTCTTTATTTTCATTATTCTAGGAGCTGGATCAAGCAAGATGTTGCTGTGATTTTTGTCAAAGTGCATTCTGCCTATGTTTTCCTCTAGGAGTATTAGAGTATCTGGCCTTGCATTTAAGTCTTTAATCCATTTTGAGTTTATTTCTGAGTATGGTGTTAGAAAATATTCTAATTTCATTCTCTTACATGTGGTTGTCCAGTTTTCCCAGCACCATTTATTGAAGAGATTATCTTTCTTTCACTGTATGTTTGTGCCTCCTTTGTCATAGATTAGTTGACCATAGGTGCTTGGATTTATTTCTGGGCTTTCTATCCTGTTCCATTGATCTATATTTGTGTTTTTGTACCAGAACTATACACTTTTGATGATTTTAGCTTTGCAGTAGAGCCTGAAGTTAGGGAATCTTATTCCTCCAGCTGCATTTTTTTTTTCAATATTGCTTAAGCTATTTAAGGTCTTCTGTGTTTGCCTACAAATTTTAAAATGTTTTGTTCTAGTTCTGTAACATACGTCTTTGTAACATTATGTTTGATAGGGATTACACTGAATATGTAGATTGCCTTAGGTAGTATTATCATTTTGACTATATTGAGTCTTCCAATCCAAGAGCATCGTATATCTTTCCATCTATTTGTGTCATCTTTGATTTCTTTCCTTGGTGTCTTATAGTTTTCAGAGTATAGGTCTTTTGTCTCTTTAGGTAGGTTTATTCCTAGGTATTTTATTTGCTTATGTTATGGTAAATAGGATGGTTTCCCTAATTTCTCTTTCTAATTTTTCATTGTTAGTATATAGAAATGCAATAGAATTCTGTGCATTACTTTTGTATGGGGCAACATTACCAAATGCTTTGATGAGCTCTAACAGTTATCTGGTAGTGTCTTTAGGATTTTAAAGTATGGCAAAGAGTGGTAGTTTTACTTTTCTTTTCCAATTTGTATTCCTTTTATTTCTTTTTATTCTCTGATTGCCATGGCTAGGACTTCCACAGTTATGTTCAGTAACACTGGAGAACTGAACATCTTTGCCTTCTTCCCGATCTTGTTCCTCTCTATTCTTTGGTAGAAATTAGTAAAGGAAGCTTAAATAATTTGAGATTAACTGCATTTATTTCCTCAAGCTTGATAGCTGGAAGGCAGTGGGGCAGTGGAGGTGTCTTTAGCTTCATTATTTTAGCAGGAAATAACACCGTTATTTCTGTTACTCTTCCTGAAGCTGACTTACAATGCATTTGGAAAAGTAGTGAATGAAAGCAGTAGCAAAGATAGGTAATTTAGGGTAGAGAGACCCAGAGCAGCAGCATCATGCAGCCCATCTGTCTTTGGCATATTGTGTCATAGGCTTCCCTGGAAAATCAATGATATGAACTCAGAATTCATGAATTTTTCCCTGAATAGCTGCATAAGAAAAAAGTACCAATCTCTAGTAATCAGGGCTGCTTCACAGGAAGTGGGAATCCCAGCACTGCAAGGAGCAAGTACAGTAAGACCTGGAGACAGATTCAATCTGTAAGACCAGATGACTGGTAATGACAGTTAAGGACTGAAACTAGTTCCTCAGGGAGGAGTACTCTAAGTCAGCAATAAGGACTTGGTATTGTTAACTTTTTAAAAATTTTGAGTGGGCATAATAAAGTATATATATAGTCCTTATTCCTGTGCATGCACTGAGACGTGTCTTATGATAAGTTCTCCAGAAGCAGGACCTTAAACTGTGACTCTCATGCAAGTGATTTAGTGAGGAGTGTTTTTACCAGGGGAAAATTAACAAAGAGAAAGAGTGAAAGATAGGGAGAGAGAGAGGCAGGACAAGTCATGGGGAGAAGCCAGATAAAAGATACGGACTCTGATGAAGTGTAGCCAAAGTGAGATCCCACAGGGAGAACTGGAGCATGAATGGCACCACAGAATGTCCAACCGTGTGACAACAGAGTGGTTTTTACAACATTATTTTAAAATACTACATCATTAATTGTTGGGTTTAGGACACCCCATGGTGAGTATGAACTCCCAGATATTTATAGTTGATTATGTTTGCTTTAGCCAAGCAAGAGTAATTCTTTTTTTTTTTTTTTTTGTCTTTTTGCCTCTTATCTAGAGCCGCACCCATGGCATATGGAGGTTCCCCGGCTAGGGGTCTAACAGGAGCTGTAGCCTCCGGCCTTCACCACTGCCACAGCAATGCAGGATCCGAGCCACGTCTGCAACATACACCACAGCTCACGGCAACGCCGGATCCTTAACCCACTGAGCAAGGCCAGGGATCGAACCCGCAACCTCATGGTTCTTAGTTGGATTCGTTAACCAATGAGCCACGAAGGGAACTCCAAGCAAGAGTAATTCTTGAGAGAATACATTAGCAGCTGGTTCTCAAAGAAGATGAAACATTAACTGGCCTGGTCATGGAGATGTAGAGAAGGCCCAAAATTGTGTCTTGCCTTATAAAATTCATTCTTAACAGTTGCAAGTTTTTCTTGGTTTTTATTCATTTTTTAAGTAGGGGCTTCTTGGATGTGGTAGCGTTAAAACATTAAAAAATGTGCAAGAATTTCGATGAGTAAACTTAGGACATGGGATTCTAGGTCAGAAAGAACAGAGTACACATGAAGAAAGTGCAGACATTTAGCAGAAGACAGTGTGTTGACTGGTTGGCATCAAATGCTGAGGTTATGAATGCAGATATTGCAGGTAAGACTTGGTAGCAACATCTCAGATCCACCTGTTAGAGTAATGACAATAAAAACAAAAATAAACATATTGGACTTAAAAGTTTCTGCACAGCAAAAGAAACCCTAAACGAAATGAAAAGACAACCCACAGAATGGGAGAAAATATTTGCAAATGAAGTGACTGACAAGGGATTAATCTCCAAAATTTATAAACATCTTCTGCAGCTCAATACCAAAAAAAAAAAAAAGAACAACCCCATCAAAAAATGGTGAGAAGATCTAAACAGACCAAAGAAAACATAGAGATGGCCAAAAAACATGTGCAAAGCTGTTCAACATCACTAATTATTAGAGAAATACAAATCAAAACCACTATGAGGTACCAGTTTACACGGGCCAGAGTGGTCATCATCCAAAAGTCTAAAAACAATAAATACTAGAAATGGTGTTGAGAAAAGGGATCCCTATTACACTGTTGGTGGGAATGTAAATTGGTGCAACCATTGTGGAAAACAGTATGGAGATTCCAAAGAAAAGTAAAAATAGAATTACCATTTGATCCAGCAATCCCACTCCTGGGCATCTATCCAGAGAAAACCATGACTCGAAAAGATACATGTACTGTAATGTTCATTGGAGCACTGTATGCAATAGCCAAGACAGAAGCAACCTAAACATCCATCGACAGAGGAGTGGATAAAGAAGATGTGGTACATATGTACAATGGAATGTTACTCAGACAGTAAAAGGAAAGAAATATTGGCATTTGCAGCAACATGGATGGACCTAGAAATTATCAGGCTGAGAGAAGTCAGTCAGACATTGAGACAACAACATCAAATACTATCCCTTACATGTGGAATCTAGAAAAAGGACACAATGAACTTCTTTGTATAACAGATACTGACTCACAGACGTTGAAAAACATATGGTTTCCAAATGAAACAGGTTGGGGGGGTAGGGGGATGCACTGAGGGTTTGGGATGGAAATGCTATAAAAACTTGGTTGTGATGATTGTTGTATGCCTATAAATGTAATAAAATTCATTGAGCAATAAAAAAAATATTTCCAGAGTTCCCGTCGTGGCGCAGTGGTTAACGAATCCGACTAGGAACCGTGAGGTTGCGGGTTCGATCCCTGCCCTTGCTCAGTGGGTTAACGATCCGGCGTTGCCGTGAGCTGTGGTGTAGGTTGCAGACGCGGCTCGGATCCTGCGTTGCTGTGGCTGCGGCGCAGGCCAGTGGCCACAGCTCCGATTAGACCCCTAGCC
>PVHT021183549.1:758137-826290 GCA_004024745.2 Catagonus wagneri
CTTTCTCTCTCACCTTTTTTTTTTCTTCACTTGTTCTACCCAGTTATTTCAGGGGTTTCTTGCAGTTTTTGGAGGTTTAAATTGATCAGCATTCAGATGATGATTTGTCCAACTTGTTTTATATTTAGATGCATTTTTTGATGTATTTGTGGGAGAGGGTGAGCGCGACCTCTTACTCCTCCGCCATCTTGCCGCCTCCCTCTAGTTCGTTGTTATTGTGGTTCATGTGGTTTAATTTTCATGTTTAAGAAAATTTTGCCTCACCCCAGGTAAAACATTTTTCTTCACTTTTTATCCTTAAAATTTTACACTCTTGGGTTACGTTTCATTCTATAATCTTTTCTACCTATTAAAATGATTGCAAACATTATTCATTTTTGTTCTGTCATTTCTAGTATCTCTGGTATAACTTTCCTTTTAAGAACTTACGTACTGGAGAATAAAATTTTATTTTTTATTATTATTATTTTTTTGTCTTTTTGCCTTATCTAGGGCTGCACTCACGGCATATGGAGGTTTCCAGGCTAGGGGTCTAACAGGAGCTGTAGCTGCCGGCCTTCGCCACAGCCACAGCAATGTGGGATCCGAGCTGCATATGTAACCTACACCATAGCTCATGGCGATGCCAGATCCTTAACCCTCTGCGCAAGGCCAGGGATTGAACCTGCAACCTCATGGTTCCTAGTCAGATTCGTTAACCACTGAGCCCAATGGGAACTCAGAGAATAAGATTTTATATGTAGTGTTTTTATTATCATTCACTTGTTTTCTAATTTTTATTTGAAGTTTTCTTTGATCATGCCATACTAAATGGTGTTTTATTTCATTTCCAAATACATAAATGTTTTCTACTATATATTATTATTATTATTACTATTAGTTTTTTTAGGGCCACACCTGCAGCACATGGAGGTTCCCAGGCTAGGGGAGCAAGGCCAGGGATCGAACCCACAACTTCGTGGTTCCTAGTCAGATTCCTTCCTGCTGCACCACGATGGGAACTCCCTCTACTATTTATTATTAATTTGTAGCTTTGTTCTACTGTGTTTATAAAAGATGCTGTATGAAAAAGCAAGCTATTAAGACAGGTTGAGACACTTTATTTCCCGATTCAGGATCTTTTTAAAAAATATACCGTTTCTTAAAAAATAGCATGTTTTCTGCAGTTTGTTGCTTTACTCTAAATATGTTCTATATATTTTCTATACATGTTCAAAGTTGCAGGATTTTTTTCAGATTTGGCACATCATAAAACTTTAGAAAGGTGTGTTAAAATCCATTATGAAAAAGTCAGATTATTAACATTTTCATTTGGTTTAGCTGATGGCTGAGTTTTAGACTTTACCTGAGTTATTGAATTGTTTTATTCACCCAGAGGGTTAATATATGTTAGTAACATTTATGCAGAAACATCAAATAAATCTTATAAAAACCATCAAGTCCAACCATAAAATACAATTTTATTAATTTCACATTATTAATGCAGGTTTATTAAATAGGTACAAATTTTGGCCAGGGACTTGACAAATTTGCAAAAGAAAAACCAAATTGCCAAAGACTTTACCTTTTTTAGAAAATCCAAAGGTTTCCCATGAATTCTCTGAGAAACTTGCATGTGACACACCAAGTAAGAGCCCATCTCTCAGATTCTGCCACACAGGGTCCTTATGTTCTGCCTGCTATCTCGTATGCATTCCTAATCAGTGCCTTTATTTGTTCAGAATCCTGTGTAGACATGGCATGCTGTTTAAGATCCCAGATGACATGGGAGTTCCCTTCTTGGCTCAGTGGTTAACGAATCCGACTAAGAACCATGAGGTTGCGGGTTCGATCCCTGGCTTGCTCAGTGGGTTAAGGATCCGGCATTGCCGTGAGCTGTGGCATAGGTTGCAGACACGGCTCGGATCCTGCGTTGCTGTGGCTGTGGCGAAGGCCGGTAGCTGCAGCTCCTGTTAGACCCCTAGCCTGGGAATCTCCATATGCCATGGGTACGGCTCTAGATAAAAAGACAAAAAGACAAAAAAAAAAAGATCCCAGATGACATGCATCATCCTCTTTATTGTAAATGTTAACAAAATCATTTGACTTCTCTAAGCATAAAATTAACCTTTGTGAACTTTCTATTTTTCCTAAATCCTGAGAAAAGTGAAATGCCAGCTGCATTGCGTGTAACACTGGTTGTAACAAAAATGATTCTTTGATTGTAAAATGCATCTGGACTGAGAGGACATGAACAATAAATTAATTCTTGATGCTTTTGTGCTTCTCAGAGTGCAGGGATTCTCATAACTGGAAACGATACTTGGCAGGAACCTGACACTATAAATGACAATGAATGAGATATAATGGTCCCAATTCTGATGCTGAGGCTTCCCAGGCAGGACGGCTCCTCTGCCAGTGCTGCCCCTGGGAAGCCACTGTAAAGACCTGTGAGGATGGTGTTCACCGGAGAGAAATGCCTGTGAGGGTCTCAGTTATGAAGCTGGGGTTGTTTTGCATACCACTAAGGCCTTGGTTTTGGTTTTCTGTGATTATGTGTATTTTCAATTGTCTTTTTTCTTTTTAAATAACATAATGTTATTGTCTGTGTCTATTGAATCCCATAATTTAAATCTTATTTCTGTTTTCTTTCGTTTCCACTGACTTGCATGATATATTTGGTACCTTGTTTCTTTTGGCTGATCATTATTTTTTTTATAAGTGCTGGATATTGTGTTTTAGTGTTGGGTAGGAATAACTGAGGCTCGAGTTGTTTCTTTGCTCACTCAGATCACCCTGAAGCACCACCTGTCTTGACCATCTTCTACCCAAGCTCAAGGCTTGAGACTGTCTAGATCTCCAGGGATGCTGTGCAAGACTTTGTCACTGAGGGTTTCCATTATCCCAAGGATGTGCGTGAGGTGCATCAGTCAGAATTCTTACCTGGACGTGTGCTAGGCTTTGATGTATATTCCTCCCACAAAGTCACTAAATCCAGGCCTAGGAGGGTAACTCTTCCTTCTGGCCTGTTAAATTCTCTGATGGCTAAAGCATTAGTATTAGGTTCTCTGGCTTCTCACAGTCCTGGTGAGGCAGTCCCTTACTATCCTGCCGCCTCTACTGTGATATTTGTTTATTTACTTATTTTGTCTTTTGTCTTTTCTAGGGCCGCACTCGCGGCATATGGAGGTTCCCAGGCTAGGGGTCTAATCAGAGCTGTAGCCACTGGCCTACGCCACAGCCACAGCAACACCAGATCCGAGTCATCTCTGTAACCTACACCACAGCTCACGGCAACACTGGATTCTTAACCCACAGAGCAAGGCCAGGGATCAAACCCGCAATCTCATGGTTCCTAGCCGGATTCATTAACCACTGAGCCACGACAGGAACTCCTACTGTGATATTTAACATGTCTTAAACATTCTGTCCTGTTTTGCTTGTGTTTACTCTGGGATTGATTCAAATGACCAAACCTGTAATAACTGGAACATAGGCCCCAGAGGTGAATTATATGCCTGTGGGGGGAAGATTAGATGTGCAGAAATGTACAAGGTGATGCCGTATTCAACAGGCAGTGTCCTCCCCTCCCGCATCCTTGTTCAGATATTATCTCCCCAGTGAGACCTGCACTAGCACTGCCTGCCCTGGCATGTTAAGCTCCATTACTCTCTCTGCTTTTTTCTTCTTCGTTCCTGACATCTCATTTGCACAGGCTGAACTGACCAGTAACTTGTTAATCTGTTAATCTTATTATGTCTTTTATGCTACAAGATAATTCTATGAAGGCAGATAGATTAGATTCTTATCATTTATATTTCCACTGGCCTATGAACATCTCTGCAATATAAAAATAACTCAGTATAGTTTTTGAATATATGAAAGAACAGATGAATGAGTGAGATGAATAATGCCTCATGAGTCTCTCAGCAAAAAGATAGAATTGCCTTTGAAACAGGAAAGAGGGGATGGACAGGAAAGGTCAATAACTGCAGTTGTTTTCAGCACATGAGGCTGATTCGGCCTCTCGGGTTGGGGAGGGACAGTCCAGTGCTGTCCAGCTTCATGAGCAGGATGAAGACCTGACAATGAACAAGTTACTCTAAGAATTTGTTTCACTCTGTCCCTGAGGAGTTGAAGGATGCTGCTTCATCCCACAGAGAAGTCATCTTTGGACCTGCCAGAATTCACATGTTAGTCAGGGAGATCTCATCCTGTTCCTCTCTGGGGACCCTGTATGGTGCCTGGAGCCAGACACTAGGAACATGAGACAGAATTTACAAGTCCATAAAGTTCCTCCTCAGAAGATAACCTTCCTGCAAGAGCATCTCCAGAAACTTTCTGATTCCACTTGTCATTCCCTCTCAGAATGAAAGGGATTGTTCTCAGAATGAAAACAATTGTTATCACACTCATTAAGGATAAACTGCTGTTAAAAATGGACACAGTCTTAAAGGTTTGGAGGTACAATAATCCTAACATGGGAGAATACAACTTCAGAAAAAAATACATGAATGAAATTTTAAAGTGATTTTCAGCAGATGAACAATATTCTCATGTTAACCATTTTGTTTTCTTAATAATAAACTTAATTTTATTAAGAGAAAAATAGGTCACTATGGGTCTCTGATTTACAGTTAGATATCTGAAAATCCACTCCCTATATTTACTAAAAATCTGTACAATGACTAATGGCATAGCATGGATACAGTTAAATCACACACACAGAGTTTCTTATCAAACACTATAAAATAACAGGCTGCACTAAGAAAAAACTTTTCCACCAAACTGTCTCTTCAGAGCGCCCTTAATCTCATTGTTCCTGAGGCTGTAGATGAGGGGGTTCAACACGGGGATCACCACCATGTAGAACACAGACACCACCTTGTTCTGGTCAGTTGAGTAGCTGGACTTGGGCATCACATAAATGAAGGTGGTGGTCCCATAGAACAGACTGACCACGGTGAGGTGGGATGTGCAGGTGGAAAAGGCCTTGTGGCGCCCCTCAGCGGAGCGCATCTTAAAGACAGTGAATAAGATGTAGATGTAGGAAATTGCTGTGACAATCATTGTGACCAAAATGATGGAGCCAGTTATAAATGAGGAGACAACTGCAGGAACACTGACATCAGAGCAGGAGAGTTCCACTAAAGGGGAAAAATCACAGAAAAAATGATTGACCCGATTTGGTCCACAGAAAAGTAAAGAATAGAAGCAAAGAGTAAAAGAGCAAGCATCGAGAAAACTACCCATGTAAGACGCTATAAGTAAATGAATACAGACTTGTGTGGACATTTTTGTGGAATAAAGCAGTGGGCTGCAGATTGCCACAAAGCGATCATATGCCATGGCAGCCAGAAGGAAACACTCTGTCGACCCAAAGAAACCACCTGAACCAAGCTGGACAGCACATCCAGGATAGGAGATGGTATTTCTCTCCACCAGGAAATTTATAAGCATATTGGGTGTGACAGAAGATGAATAGCCCATGTCAGCAAAAGCCAAGTGGCTCAGGAAAAAATACATAGGGTGATGGAGCTGAGACGAGATTCTGATGAGCATGATTGTGCTGAGATTGCCACATATGGTCACCAGGTAGATACACAGGATGATCACGAAGAGGATGATTCGAAGGGTTGGGTCATTTGTTAAGCCCAATAAAATGAACTCTGTCACTGCAGTGTGGTTCCCATCTCCCGGAGAATCCATGAGATGACGTAGGTGCAACCAAAATGAACTGATGATGAAACACTGCATTAAAGAAGTTGTGGTTCAATGATTCCATGTTTCCTAATACCTATAGAAGTTACTATAAGCACATAAATTACCAAGCTAAGTTTGGAGTTTTTTTTACTCTAGATTCCAGATTGTGGATGTGATGTCTCTTCCACATTTAACAAAACTGTTCTTAGCAAAAACACTAGAACCCCTGCTTCAAATAATGTACATTTTTAAATATTATATATTGATAGAGTGTACTTAATGTGAGTTCAAAGCTAAAGATTTATAAATAAATCTTATAAATTTCTAGTCTCATAGGGCTTATGAGACTAGAAAAAGGAATGATAAATGCAACAAGAGTATTGAAATATATAAATATAAGATTACACTATGGGGATTCAAGTAATAGCTATAACTTACTAAATGCTTACTAAATGATGGACATGATGTTAAGAATTTTATATACTTAGTTCTACTTTTAATTTCCATGAAATAACATTAATTTTTTTCCCTAGGTATAGAAGAAATTGACAATCTTAAGTAACTTACCTAAATTTACACGGCAAGTGTTAGGACCAGGATGTGAAACCCAGGCAGTTTGAATCCAGTCCATTCCTATAGTAGCTATGCCATTAAGGAAATTAAATAATACTTAGCATGAAGTCGAGTCTCTTGGAAACGAATGGATAACAAATTACCCTTCTACTTTCTGACAGCTAATGTATTAAAGAAGGGCCTAGCTAACCACAAAGGTTACAGTTTCTATTGATAAAACAAGACCATGTTTTTAAAAGGAGAAATATGATTTTCTGTAAAGGGCTAAGAAGAGATAGAGAAGAATTTCAAATTAAGGTTGTGAATGATGTAAATTCATTCATTATAAACCTACTATAAATTGATTCCTTATTTATAATATTTGCAATTAAAATATTGCTTCATAAAGTGGTTTGAAATAATCTAATTACTATACAAAACATTATATGATTAATAACTAGGACATAATTAAAGTACATTTATTCAAACAAATCACTTCCTAATGTAGCTATCATTTACTTCTCATTGGAGTATTATAGGACAAAATAATATTGGTTTCAGCATGATATAATACCGTTCCAGCCTGAAAAGTTAAGAAGTTTACACAGATTCACCCAGTGAGTGGCCAGGTTTAACCTCATCTCCGTGTTTTCTGGATTTGTTTTCTTGACTTTGTCCAAAGTCTCTGGTTGCCTGTAAGTTAGAGCCTCCAAGAATAATAAATAAACAAAGGAAGTCTTTCCACAAGATAGGTACAAAGAGTAAGTCTGCAACACACCTCAAAGCCAGAGAATCTATTAGTTTAACGGCCGAGTGCCGAGTGTAAATGGTGTTGAAAGAGCTTGTGAGTCTCTGACCTTATGGGTGGAAAAATGAGGAATCCTAGTATCTTGAATTATGCTTGTTTAGGCACACTAAATAGACTGTAGAAACTTAGGTCAATTCAGCTAAGGTTATTTGATAGCTGACTGACTGCTGGACTGCATCTGCCCTAGCTTGTGAATACAGATGCACCTCTTAGAGTAAAATATTTCAAATGCTATGTGAAAATCAGTAGAACAGATTAATTCACAGAGCCAAAATCTTACCACTTGAAATAAGAATCCTTTGTGTTATGGCAATAAACTCAAAGTCATTGCCGTTATATAGCAGCCATGCTGACTTATATTATTGTTTGCCTTTGGGGACAAATTTCTGAAGTTGTTAGAGGTTCAACTGTGAATTCAAAAGCTCCAGGGATCATTATCCCATCCTCAAGTGAGTACGGAGCAGCTCAGTTCAAACAAAAACAACTCTCTTTAAGGGTTCTGTCAATTCTGAAGTGATCAATTTTTTCTTTTATGTCTAGATTTCATGAACTTTCAATTGGTAGTTATGGAGAGTAAAATAATAAATTATCTTATAGCTAAATATTGACTCTAAGTTTATTTTGCTATTTCAGGTTAAGGAAAACTAAGCATAAATATTAAGTAGTAACCTTAATTTCTGTAGTTCTTTGGTGGTTCAGCAGGTTGAGGATCCAGCATTGTTAATGCTGTGACTTGGGTTGCCACTATGTGCAGGTTTGACCCCTGGCCCAGGAACTTCAGCATGCTGCGGGGGTGGCCAAAAAAAAGTAGTAACTTCAGCTTCATTCATTCAATGTGAATTCATTTATGTGCTTTATAGTGATTATGTAAGACACTCCATTAGGTGTCTTGGGGAACATGGAGTAGAATGCTATGTAAAGTTGAATTTTAAATAGCAGTTACTTAAGATGTGTATATTTTTTCCAGCTGAAGATGTAAGACGAAAATCTTTAAGGTTGTAGATAGGGGAGGTTCCCTTGTGGGTCAGCGAGTTAAGGATCTGGCATTGTCTCTGCTTCAGCTTGGGTCACTGCTGTGGCATGGGTTTGATCCTTGGCCTGGGAACTTCCACATACTGCAGGTGCAGCCAAAAAGAAAGGTTGTAGCTTGAGAACAATGAAGGAAAAAGAGGTTTGAATGACTTCCAGATCAGACATAGGCTACAGGCCTTGAAGGAAAGACTAGTAGTTAATGGCTTATTTGACTAGATGGATGATGGTGGAAATAACTATTTTCAACCTGAAGCCTCAGTCTAAATATTCTTGCTAATGCGAATTTTGGAAAGTCTTATCTAACCCCACTTAAATGCATACCCTTCAGTGGGTATGCTACTAACCAAGTTTTCTTCAGACTTTACTCTTTGCTAAGTGCTGAACTTTGTTTCTCATTTAATCCTCACAATAATTTGCTGATCTAAGTATTCCCTTTACCCTAATTTGATAAAAGAGAGAAGTGAGGCTTAGTTCAAGATATTTGTCCAAATGTACTCAACTGTTTAAATTTGATTATAATTTAAATTCAGGTAAAAACGAATGCTAGAATGTGTACTCTACATTAAAAAGATCATACATGATGATCAAATGGAATTCATCTCAGGGATGCAAGGATGGTTCAGTACATACAAATCATTCAACGTGATACACCACATTAACTAGTTGCAGAATAAAAAATAAGATGATCAGCTTAACATATGCATAAACTGGTTTTGACAAAATTCAAAATTCATTTAGGATAAAAACACTCAACAAAGTAGGTATAGAAGGAACATACCTCAATATAATAAAGGATATATATAACACGGCCACTGCTATCATCACATTCAATGGAGAAAAGCTGAAAGTATTTCCTCTAAGATAACGAACAAGACAAGGATGCTTGTCTAATCACTTTTATTAACATAGTATTGGAATCCTAGCCACATCAATCAGAAAAGGAAAAAAAATTAAAGGAATCCAAATTGGAAAGGAAGAAAAAAACTGTCACCAAAAAAAAAAAAAAAAAAAGGAGTTCCCTTCATGGCTCAGTGGTTAACGAATCCAACTAAGAACCATGAGGTTGCCGGTTCGATCCCTGGCCTTGCTCAGTGGGTTAAGGATCCGGCATTGCCATGAGCTGTGGTGAAGGTTGCAGATGTGGCTCGGATCCCGAGTTGCTGTGGCTGTGGCAAAGGCCAGCAGCTACAGCTCCTGTTAGACCCCTAGCCTGGGAACCTCCATATGCTGCAGGTGCGGCTCTACATAAAGGCAAAAAGACAAAAAAAAAAAAAAACTGTCACCATTTACAGATGACACAATGCTGTATAAAGAATGTGTTCTTAAATTCTACTTTCGTTTAGTCAATTTCAAGATTTCAGTGCTTCAATGAAGACCACTGGTTCCCAACTAGTCCCCACCCGCAACACTCTGCCTAATTCCCTAAAACTGGCTAAACATAGTGCCTGACCCTGAGTACCTGGCCAGTACTCAGGATCTGGATTTCCTCACATGTGCTCACCAATGACCAACACTGGTTGATCTTACCCCATAAATTCCTATCAAATGTGTCCACTTCTCTCCATCTCAACACTGCAGTAGCTGTCCTAATTGATTTTCCTATATGCATAATTTGGCCTTCCGCACAGCAGCCATAGTGAGTGATTTATTACAGTAATTTAAGATACTCATTTTAATGTTATCAAAGAATTACGTCTTAGTTAAAATGGCTCAAAGAGAAAACAGTGATCCATTCCCTCTTCCTTTAAATACCGAACATACAACTCCCTGCAAGGAACCACTTCAGAGTCTATTTCATGATTGAATTTCCTCAGGATCTCTAAATAATATGTTTTAATAAAGAATAATTGGCATTTGTCTACATATTCCTGCTATTTTCCCCCTTATTTAATTTGAACATAATTGATAGGAAAAATGGTTGTTTTTTGAAGTCTGGATCATTAAATATTTTATTCATTGAATTTATTTTAACAAGGGGAGAACAGAGTAATGAGTTAATTATCAAAAGGGAATAAATTTTAATTCATATTCTTTTAAAAAGATTAAAAAATAATCATTTCTCAGAGCCGGCAAGGAATATATCCCAGTGGTGTCAAGTTTCAAAGTTATGTAACAATAAAGTAGAATTTCATATGTGAATTTATTGCTAATAAGCAACTCAACTTTATGCTTGCAAAGTAAAGAATAAGTATAAATCATAACACCTCCCAAAAAACACTCCATGATTTTAGTTACCTTAACTAATGACTATATGTACTTATTCCAACATTTTATTCATATTTATAAACAAGATGTAACAGCCAGCTCAGTTATTTGTTATCTCAAAGACTGATACTTAAAACTTCAATTTCCTTATCTTTCAAGTGTTCAGTTATTAAAACATGTTCTCTGGTTCTAACGTTAATTTTAATCAAGGCTGAATTTAATTGAGTTTAAAATTTATATTTTTATAGTCTTATACTTTTTTATTGATCCAAATTTTTATATGTTCAATCTGCTGGCATTCTTCATACCTCCACCATTCACATTAGAACAAACATACATATTTCACATTAGAACAAACATACATATTTCACATTAGAACAAACATACATATATCTTCACTCCTTTAACTCCTTCAATATAATTATATTTTTTATTTCTCTTATTAAACTATGAAATTTTATGTAGTATACGTCTTAACATTTAATTGCTTTGCTTTGGTTATAGAAAATACCTAATGAACCATATTCTATGAAGATAAAGATAACTATCTACCTACACTTCTCTTCCCAAAACTGGCTTCTTTTTTTCAGGCATGTGGACCTTGTCACTGGGTTCTCCAGTTAAGATTAAATGTTAAAAGTTCTGCATGCTGATTATAAATTACTCAATTAAATACATGTTTATACTATTATGACCACATAAATAATATTCACCAGGATGGACCCGGCCTTTTTCTGAAAATGTGTCCTTATTTGCTCTCTTCCCTCTTCCTGTCCCGCTTCCCTGACTCCCTTACCAGTTTCTTATGGAGCATTTCCTTAATAAATCACTTTAAAGCAAACCTTAGTCTTAGGATCTATTTTTAGGGAAACCGACTAAAGATAACATTGATGAAGAATGTCAAATCAGAACTAGCTTAGTGTGACCTCTCCCACCTTACCCTCCAAAAATGACAAAATCAAAAATTGTCCAATGATATCTGACTGATCATGCAATTCATGGACATATTATGGCATAAGTTTAGGGTGGACTTATGTATAGAGTGAATTATTGGATAGCATTTCCACCTCGTTCACCATGGGTTAAGGTGGTGAGGGGGTTTTGATCCATACTTACATTGTCTTGCTCCAATTATAATTTTAAGAGCATATATGGTGGGTGGTTATGACCTACAGTCACTATGGTAATTATCCCCCGACTGCTGGCGGACCTCCTGTCAGAAAGCAAGACCATTTCTCTTCCTGAGTGTGCCGCACAGATGTTTTTCTTCTTTGGCTTGTCAGGCAGTAACTGCTTCCTCGTGTCTGCCATGTCCTGTGACCATTACACTGCCGTTCGCAACCCACTGCACTATGCTATCCTGTTGACCCCGAAGGCCTGCTTCCAGCTGATGATGGCCTCTTGGGTGGCTGGGTTCTGGTTTCTCTGTGCATCATCATTGTATTCACCTTGTCTTTCTGTGACTCCAACACCATCCAGCACTTCTGTGACATTTTGCCTGTAGTCAGCCTGACTTTTGATTTATACTTTCCATCATGAAATGACTTTTTGTTGGTGGGCAGCTTTATTTTCATGATAATTTTTTACATCTTCTTTGGCTCCATAGTTATGAAGATGCCTTCTGCCAAGGGGAGGTACAAGGCCTTCTCCACCTGCCCCTCCCACCTGACTGTGGCATGCATACACTGTGGGTCTGCTGGCTTTGTCTGTTTGAGGCCCAAGGACAGTGACTCAGTCTCTGAAGATATGCTGATGTCTGTGACATACACAATACTGACACCTCTGCTTAATGCCATCGTTTACAGTCTAAGAAAGAAATGCAGATAGCCCTAAAGAAAGTACTAGACAATATATGTCAGTTTCCCCCTATGGTAAAGAAAAGAATCCTGAACACATCTTAAAATTTTTATAAAGCAATGATAAATAAAAGTGGAGAAAGTGTTGTACTTTCAATAAAAATCATCACTGTGCACAGAGCAATTAAAGTGTGTTCTCGTTGCTTGATATGCTCTGGTCTCAGTCCTTTCCTGCTCTAAAACCAGATAGAGTTTTAAAATATTTTAAAGTGAAATAAAATAATTCAAAATGTTGTTACATGTGTGTACACATGTGTGTGTATGCATGCCTATATGCACATATGTATGTAATAAGTATCAAAAATGATTTAGAATACCGTATTTTCATAAATTTTGGTTTCTTCTGAAGAAGGAAGAAGATTATATTAAAAAGGAAAAGAAGAAAGAATGAGAGAGGAAGAGAGAGATTGAGGGAGAGGAAAGGGAAAGAAAGGTCATTAATGTACTTAAGAAAGTACAGACAAAAAATTAGTATTGAAATGAGTTAAAGATCACATGACAGAGAAATTTCAAAAAATTTAAAGAAAATACCTTGTTTAACTCTATTCAAAGAAATACGGGAACTAGATGGCAGTGGGTGAATTTCTGGAAAAAATAAACTGATAAAAGTTAATGCAAAAGAAATATGCAATTTTAACATGCCAAATTCCAGAGATAACATGAAGTCTGTCAAAGAGCCATTCTTTCCATCCTCCAGTGAAGGAGTACGCTAAGTGATTTCATAATTAGCTCCTACAAGCTCTCAAAGACAAATCATTCACATAGTGTTTGAGTTAGAGCCCCGATAAAGATAAACAGCTTCAAGTTTATGAAAACAGCAGAGGTGGAAGGTGCTACATATAACTGAATCTGAGGCCATTGTGGTGAGGTTCTCACGTGGATTGTGGAAAATATCGGATGCCATAAGGACGGATGGGCGTTTTGAGGTCACACTGTCTGACTGGCACATCTACATGATGAGTGGTGTTGTGAATGCTGTGACAGGACTGAGACTGGAGAAAGGGTCGAGCCGCTGGTGACAAAGTCTTTAAGACATGAGGAGAAGAAGCCAAGTGGTTATTAAGGACTCTGAGGACAATAGCATGTTGCTTCATATCTACATAGTATTGGTGTCAGTGAGTGAAATGCTTTGTCGTGAAGGTTGCCAGTAAATGATTTAGAAACACGGTAGGAGAAAGTCAGCACTGTGTCCAGTCAGCACTGTGTCTGCAGAATGGTGAGGGCTGGGGTTTGGTTGAGATGGAGAGGGTACAGCTTACCCTCTGGGAAGGGTTGAGGGTGGAATAAAACGATTCCAGAATGAAAGTAAGACATATCAGGAGAAATCTCAGTAAAGAAAGAGAATTTCAAAGAGATGAAGCAGGGAGTTCCCGTCATGGCTCAGTTGTCAACGAACCCAACTGGTATCCATGAGGCTGCAGGTTCAATCCCTGGCCTTGCTTCGTGGGTTAGGGATCCGATGAGCTGGGTATAGGTCACAGACATGGCTCAGACCCTATGTTGCTGTGGCTGTGGTGTGGGCCTGCAGTTACAGCTCTGATTCGACCCCTAGCATGGGAACTTCCATATGCCATGGGTGCGGCCCTAAAAGAAGACCAAAAAAATAGAATAAAAAAAGAGATGATGCAGGGAGTTGAGTGTAAGTGACTACAGGTGAAGAGAGCTCCCCAAAGTCTTGCCTCTGGGATTCACACCACAGATCCTTTGATTACAGGTGGTTTCAGAGACCATTCGTTCTCCAGTTCTCATTATTTGTTCAACACTGAACTAAAATTAGGCTAGAGTGTCTCTGACCAGCCATTTCACAAACCTCACGTTCTATTTTCCCAAATGTCCTTGCTCAGTATGAAGGTCTCTGCCTCTTTGTATAATTATCTAAATATTTTATTTCATTCATTATTTTAAGTCTCTAAGTTTTGACCAAATGGGATTTATCCCTGGGATGCAAGCTTGGCTTAACATGAAAATCACGTGATCTTGTCAGCAGATGTGGTATAGGGACATAATGAAATATGGTTCAGCCATAAAAAAAGGAAGGAAATCTTGCCATTTGCAACAACATAGATGTACCTAGAGACATTGTGCTAAAAGCCAGATGCAGAAAGAAAAATACTACATGATCTCATTTATATGTGAAATCTAAGAAAGTCAAATTCATGGAAATAAGGAATAGAACAGTTGTTATCAGAGTTGGGCAGCTGGGGCAAATGAGATGTTGGTCAAAGGGATTAAGTTGTAGTTATGTAAGATGAATAAGTTCTAGAGAGTGAACATACTGCATTTTAACTGTAGTTAATAATACTGCATATTATACTGGAAATTTTCTAAGAGAGTAAATTTTAGTTTCTCTTACCACAAAAGGTAAGGAACCGTGAGGAGATATTAGCTCAGTTGTATTAACTGCTTCAGTATGCATATGTATGTCAAAACATCATGTTGAATACTTTAAATATATACAATTTTTTATTTTAAAAGGTCTTAAAATTGTTTTAAAAATTTAAAAAACATGGCAACTAGCAACTCATTTCACTTGAATAGACACCGTGACGTATTTCAGAAACGTGTCTTTGTCGTGAACTTGTTGAAAGAAAAGCACTGAATATATTCAACTCCGTTTCCTCAGAGTTCATAACCCAGTGCAAGGAAAAAAGGAGACACTAAATAAGTATTCGTTGAGTTGGAGTTAATGTTTGACTAACAGGTATGGTTGAATGCCCGTTCTGTACCGACAGTGTACTCTGGGCTGAGGAGAATGAGTTCAGCCTCCCACGGCACTGCGTTCACCCACCCACCAAAGTCCCTGCAAATGTCTTGCCACTTCTCAGTGACCAGTTAACTCCTTTTTCTCTTTACATCTCAGTTTAAATGTCATTTCTCCAGTAAAGCCTTCCTTGAGCCTTACAAATAAATGTATTTGCCAAATGATATTAAAATAGGAAAAAGAATACTCCCTTATAGAACCTTCTAAAATAGCGACTTTATTGAAGTGTAATTTATATATGCACAATTTAAATATTCAGGCTGATGACTTCTGATAGATGTATATACTGGAATAATTCTACCCCATCACAATATAGTGATTTCCTCACCCCCCAAAAAATTACCTCTTACCGGTTTGTTTTCAATCTTCTCCAATATTCCACTAAAAGTAAGCGTTTTATAGAATCACAGAAATTTCAATGACTTGATAAGTCCCAGTCCACTTCAGAAGAAGAAAATGTTCCTGAAATTGATATCAACTAAGAACATTTAGTCACAACAATTTAGGATATTTTAAATTTTTTCCCTTCTAGGTAGCAGTCTATAATCCATAAATAGGAGTAGTAAATAGGAAACTTGTCCAAAAAAATCTTTAACAAGGTTTTTTTTGTTGTTGTTCCCGCTGGGATATCCTTGATCCATAGTTTTAGACACACTGAGAATCCTTTGTACCATTTCAATATTCTTTTCCGACTTTTGGAGAGACATGGTTAGCATAACATCCCTGGCACCCTTCTAAGCCTTCACTCCCTGAGCTCTAGATGGTAACTGCGGACGGGACATCTGGATTTGCAATTGATTCATTTGTGAGGGCAGCTGTAACAAAGATGCCACAGACTGGGTGGCTTAAACAGCAGAAACATACTGTCTCTGGAGGCCAGAAGTCCAAGATCAAGGTGCTGGCGGGGTTGGTTCTTTCCAGGGCTTTGGAGTCTTCTCCATGCTTCTGGCTTGGCTTCTGGTGGCTTGCTGACAAATTTGGAGTTTCTTGGCTTGTAGATGCATACCTCATATTTCTATCTTCATCTCCACGTGATTTTTTTTTTCTGTGTGCTTTCTATGTTCAAGCTGTCCTTTTTTAAAACAAGGATACCAGTCACATTGTATCAGAAGCCTGGCCTCCCAATACGGCTCCATCTTGACTAATTACATCTGCCACAACACCATTCCCAGATAAAGTTACATTCTGAGGGGCTGGTGGATAGGATCTCAGCATATGAATTTTTGAGGGACACAACTCAACCCGTAACAAAAATCCCAGTCCCTCTTCACCTGGTCTCTTGTGATTCAGTTGCCCTCACAGCTCGTAGCCATGCTCAGCGAATGGGTAACAGCCTGGACTCACTGGGGACACCTGGCTGTTTCCATTACTGCCGGTGACAGACAAGGAAAGAGTGTCAAGTTCTGGGATTCGGGACACAAAACTATCTGTGTCCACAAAGATGTGCCACACTGCCTACTATCAGCTCTTTCATTCATATGGGTAATATTTTCTCTCCCATATGCCCTCTCTTCTTGTCACTTCCTCAGTTGATTTAGAACTTGGGGGAGAAAATGAGTGTCCATGCCGGTCCTCTCCAGTAAGAACTGTGAGCGTGCCACACCTCCGTCCCTGCTCCTGGGTGGCCAGATTATTTTAATTTCCTGAGTGGAAATAGGAAGGAAAACAATCTATGTGGATTTATTGTAATCAGTCAGGGTGGTTTAAGATCCCCCCAAAAAAAGAGACCTAGGTAAGGAAGAGATCAATATATATTTCATCTGAGAGAAGGAAGGGATGGGGGGAGCAGACCATTTGATGGGTGTGCAGTGAGGGTCGTCCCAGATTTGTTGGACATTTGCCATGTATTGAGAAAGGAGCAGGGGAGAAGGAATAGCTGGGGAAGAAATATGAAATTTTAAGGAGAGCACCCTGAGTTTGAGAGCCTTGGGGAAAAAGCCAGTGAAGAGGTTCATCCTTCCTCCAAAGAAGGGTGTATTTGGAGACAGGGACGCCGTCACCACCAGGGGGCAGCTGAGCTCGTGGGGAAGAGGAGGTCTCCTAAGGAGGCCTTGGGAGACGGAGAGAAGGGCAGAGGGCTGAGCCTGAACCCTTGCGAAAGCAAAATATAGGGAGAGATGAAGAGGAAGACTGCCAGAAACGGTCGATGAAAACTGTCAACCACCAGAGCGCAGGGCACCCCCGCAACTCGAAGGTGGACTTTCCAAGACTGAGGTCATACCTCGGAGCTCCCCCGCTTTCGAAAGGGCCGCGTCTGTGCTGGCTTTAACTCCAGAATCATCGCACTGGTGGAATTATAGGCCTGTAATTGATGCAGGAGGTATGAATGGGGAAACGGGATCAGAGAAATCCCACAAAGCGGCTTCCAGGCAGAAGAGGAGGGGGATTCTTTGCTCTGGTCAGTGAAGAGCTCAGGAGTAGAAGCTCAGCTTGTAAAATGATCCCTCCAAACCATCTCAGAGTTTGTCTGACGTTATTACTATGCTAAAAATAAAATGTACTAGCTAAAATATTAATCATAAGTCATTGTGAAAGGAGTACAGGAAGAAGGAGATTAATTTAGAGGCAATTGCCACAACCAAACTGCATCAGAAACACCTTCAAAAATGGCAGCGGAAGAAGCCATGACAGTGGACAGCCTGAGAAACAGTAAAAAGTATGTGGCAGAACCTTCCTCACCTAAACCATAACCATAATTTCACATCTCCTATCTATCAACTCTTGTTGAAAGAAAGCCCAGTGTCCCAGTCTCCGCTCACTCCAAAGAAAGGCCAGCGTCCAAAACCTACTCTCAGACACATCTGGGAACAAGTGTGAGAAGAGTCAGCTGAAACTTACACAGAGGTTTCCACGTTGTCCCACTTGGACCTCTTAATGGGCAAACAGAGGAGTAATGACCTTTGCTCTGACTCAAATAAAGTAAAAATAAATCGAAGTTTTTCTGAGACACCAACAGCAGCGTTTCCTAAAGCTGAGCTGTCCATTGACAAGGGCAGGGCAGTACCTTTGAAGCAAGTACCCCAGACTACTCACTTGTCCGTATCACCATCGATTACTCATTGTTGGGAGAAGTTTCTTTCCCCAATGTTATTTTACAAGATGGAATTTCATTAAATTGGGTCTTTGGTTGAAATCTCTCTCCATTTAAATAGGACTCTAGAAGTCCTCTGGTGGCTCAGCGGGTTGAGGTCTGGTGTTGTCACTGCTGTAGCTTGGGTCATTGCTGAGGCACAGGTTCGATCCCTGGCCCAGGAACATCTGTATGCCATGGGACTCTGTAATTGATAAACGGGATTTTAGATAGAAACTGTTTTGCAAATGTATTCTGAACTTGAAAAGTCCGTATTTAATTTGAATCAAGCAGACATCTGCCTTGATGATGCCCTTAACTTTATAAATGGAAGTAAACACTGGATTTTTACATTTACAGGAATTTATCACTATACGAGTGGTAAAGTTAATGATAAATATCATTAAAATGTCCAGCACAAGTGTTCCCCAAATCAATGGTTTGTTATTTACAGATGTACATCTGATTTAACTTAGGGAAACCAGCGGGTTCTAGCCATCAGTTTTCACATGGCTCCTTGCACCTCCTTGTTCCTCAGACTGTAGATGAGGGGGTTCAACATGGGGACCACCACAGTGTAGATTACAGATGCCGCTTTGACCTGATCCGCTGAATAGCTCGATTTGGGCATCCCATAGACAAACAGAACCGTCCCGTAGAACAAAGTGACGGCCGTGAGGAGGGAGGTGCAGGTGAAAAAGGCCTTCTCCCTGCCCTCGACAGAGCACATCCCAGGACGGAGTGGAGGATGCAGCTGTAGGACACAATGATGGTAGACAGTGTGCTGACGAGGACCGCGGCCGAGATGATGGCAGGGGAGATTTCAGCAATGTAAATATGGCCGCACGAAAGCTTCAAGAGTAGGAAGAGGTCACAGAAAAAATGGTTGATTTTGTTTGGGCCACAGAAGGACAGGTTCATCAAAGAGCCCGTAAACGATGAAGCGTTCATGCATCCGCCCAGGTAGGAGGCCCCCAGCAGGAGGAGGCACACCGTGGGGGACACATGGGTGGAGTAGAGCAGGGGCGAGCAGATGGCCCCGTAGTGGTCATAGGCCATGGCAGACAGCAGGAAGCACTCGGTGGCCCCAAAGGTGACATCAGAGCCAAGCTGGGCCATGCAGCCCATGACGGGGATGGCTGTTCTGTCCCTTAGGAAGCTCATCAGCATGACTGGTGTGACGGACGTGAAGGAGCCAATGTCCATGAAGGCTGAGAAAAAGGTACATGGGGGTGTGAAGCTGCAGGCTGCTTCGTATTAAGATGATTATGCTGATGTTTCCCACGGTGGTAATTATATAAACTCCTAGAAAAATCACAAAGAAGATGGCATGTAATGGGGGATTATCTGTTAATCCCAGAATAATGAACTCTGTCACTGTTGTATGGTTTGCGGTCTCCATCTATTCACTTAATAGTGCCTGTTGAAATCAGAACCAGAGGAGATTAAATTGACTGAAATGACTCCACCTTGCATAACCTAAAATTAACCTTATAAATATTTAACATGGTAAATTTACCTCAGAGAATGCTTTTGTGTACCGAAATTTTGTTTTTCATTTTCATGAGAACATTAAAATTGGAGAACTTAGGACTCCATTGTTTTTCTCCTATTTGTATACCCGGGAGTAAGAGTAAGTCTTATGCATGCTCAGGAGATATGGAAAAAAATGTTTACAGCAGTACTGAGCATAATAATATAAACTGTAAATTACCTAATTGTTCATAGAAAGGCGACCTCTTAATTTTCCAGCCCCGTATCAAAAGTTCTTCTATTCAGTAATCTCTAACTTGGTAAGTGTTCTCTCCATTTAGCCAACTGATGAACCAAAAACAAATATGATGTTCACTTTGACATCTCTTTATTCCTTGATCATTTCCTTGGAATCAAAGAAAAATCACATCCTTAGTTATAATATCTGATACCAGGGGGTAAAAGATGTCTAAATTCAAAATGAAAGAGCCAAATAGAATTTTCTGCTACTGTTAGGAGTTTAACATCTTAGATATTTTGTAAAATCATCCAGAACTGATGTCCTAAACCACACCTTTTCATACTTATGGAATTGTTTGAAGCGATAAGAGTCTAGGCAGTTTGTATGATTGAGGAACAGGACTAAGAAGAAAATGAGCCGAAACATTTGGGGACCTGTATTGGCTAAGTTTTACCTTTGTCAATTTTATTAAGCACTTATAAGGAAATAAGAATTAAGGGCACATAACAAGGATGGGGGAGGAGGAGTTAGGGAGGTGGGGGTGGAAGTACCCGGCTAGGAAATCTGTGAGATAAGATTGAAAGGAAGATTAGCTTTTCAGAATAACGTTCTGATCAAGGACAGGTGCAGCCCTAAAAATAAGCAAAAACAAAACAAAAAAAGAATTCATATGAATTTTCCACGTGGACCAAAGATTTGTAATAAGACGCTTGAGATGCATATCAGCCTTGTTGGCTATAGACATTTCTCACATGCAAGGGCTGCCTTCTCCCCATTTGCAGACAGGTTCGACTTTAATTATTCCTTTTTGATTTGGACACTTTTTTCTTGCCTAATTGCTCCTAAGGCACCGCTACTACGTTGAATGGAAGTGGTAAGACTGAACATTGTTTCCAGATATTAGTTAATAGTTGTAGACTGTTTCCTCTGGGATGGAAAAGCAAGGAGATCCTACTGTATAGCACTGGGAACTATGTCTAACCACTTGTGATGAATCCATATATGCATGTGTAACCCTGTCACCACACTGTACAGCTGGGTATAATGGCGGGAAAAAAAAAAGACTGAACATTGTTGCTTTTTTGCTGATCTTAGTGGAAAACTTGTGCTGAGATTTCCAGACATAGTTATTAGGATGATTATGAGGAGAATGACTCTTGTGGTGACTTTGTATGGCTTGGTTATTAGGTGATGCTAGACTCATAAAATATGTTTGAAGGTAATCCCTCTTCTTCTATTATTTGGAAGAGTTTAATGTTTGGTGGAATTTAACCAGGAAGCCAAATTGTCTTGGGCTTTTCTTTGCTGAGAGGTTTTTGATTGCTGATTCAGTCTTTTTATATGTCATTGATCTTTTCAGGCTTTGGTTTTCTTTTTTTTCTCTCCCATGTATATTGAGATATTATTGAGCTATAACGTGTGTAAGTTTAAGATGTATGGTATGTTAATCTGATACACATATATATTGCAAAATTATTACAACAATATGGCTAATTAACAACTCCATCCCTTTACATAATTGCCTTTTTTGTGTGTATGTGAATATTTAAGAGTATTCTTTAAAATGAGAATATTTAAGATCTTCTTTCTTAACTTTCTAGTATATAGCACAGTGTCGTTAACCAGAGTCGCCATGCTCTACATTAGCGACTTATTCATCTTATGACTGCAAGTTTGTGCACTTTGACCAACATCTCACCATTCTCCTACCCCTAGACCCTGAAAACCGCTATTCTACTCTCTTTTTCTATGATTTCAGCTTTTTTAGATTCCACATATAAGTGAGAACATACAGTGTTTATCTTTGATTTAGTTCTCTTAGTGCAATGTACTCAAGATCCACCCATTTTGTTACAAAGGCAGGATTTCCTTTTATATTGCCGAATAGTAGTCCATCATGTGTGTATATACGTGTGTGTGTGTGTGTATATATATATATATATATATATATGCATATTTATCATATTTTCCTTATCCATTCACATACTGATGGACTCAGGTTATTTTGATGTCTTAGATATTGTGAATAATGCTGCAATAAATATGGGAGTGCATGTATCTCTTTGAAATAATGTTTTCATTCCCTTCAGATACATATCCAGAGGTGGGGTTACTGATCGTAATTCTATATTTTAACTCTCTTTCCTCCTGATTCAATCTAGATAGATTTTATGTTTCTAATAAATTTGTTCACACATAATTTTATATATAATTCCCTATGATACTTTTTATTTCTGAGGCACGCATTTAATGTTTCTTTGTTCATTTATGATTTTATTTATTGACCTCTCTTTTCCTTAGCCTATGTACGGATTTGTCTATTTCATTTTTTTCCAAAATCCAACTCCTATGGATTTTAAAAATTGTTTTTCTATTCTCTATTTCATTTTCTTCTGCTATGATCTTTATTATTTCCTTCCTTCTGTTAATGTTGCATTTAGTTTTTTCTTCTTTTTCTAGTTCCTTGAGATGAAAAATTAGAGCATTTACTTTAAAATTTTCTTCTTTAATTGTAGACGTTTATCACTATAAACTTCCCTTTCATTAAGGCTTTAGCTGCATACATTTTGTAAGTTGCATTTCCCTCCTCATTTGTCTCAAGGTGTTTTTATATTCAGAGTTCCCATCGTGGCTCAGTGGAAACAAATCTGACTAGCATCCATGAAGATGCAGGTTCGATCCCTGGCCTCGCTCAGTGGGTTAAGGATCCAGCATTGCCATGAGCTGTGGTGTAGGTCACAGGATCCCATGTTGCTGTGGCTGTGGCACAGGCCAGTAGCTATAGCTCCGATCTGAGCCCTAGTCTGGGAACCTCTATATGCCCTATGCCTTAAAAAAAAAAAAAAAAAGAACAGAAAAAAAGATACTTTAGCATTCCCTTTTGATGTCTTTTTTAACTTAGTGGTTGTACAAGAGTGTGTTATTTGGTTTCTATGTATTTGTGAGTTTTCCCCTTTTTTTTAGTGTCATTGATTTTGTTTCATTCCACTGTGGTTGGAAAAGATGCTTAGTATAATTTTGATCTTATTGAATTTGTTAAAAACTTTTTGTGACTTAATATGTGATCGATTACAATCTGAGAATAAAATTGGTAAAAAGGTTGACAATACATTATGTAGAAAAGGACATACAAATAGCTGATTATAGAAAGAAAGAAAGAAAGAAAGAAAGAAAGAAAGAAAGAAAGAAAGAAAGAAAGAAAGGAAGAAAGAAAGAAGGAAAGAAAGAATCTCATCACGGCATGAAAATAGCTGGTTATATATAATCTCACCCACAGCATTATGGAGGTTCCCAGGCTAGGAGTCGAATCAGAGCTACAGCTGCCAGCCTACAGCACAGACACAGCAACAATGGGTCTGAGCCATGTCTGTGAACTATATACCACAGTTCGCGGCAATGCTGGATCCCCAACCCACTAAGCAAGGCAGGGATCAAACCCGCATCCTCATGGATACTAGTCGGGTTCGTTCACCACTGAGCCATGACAGGAACTCCAAAATATATTTTTTTAAATGCTCAATATAAGAGGCCCAGGGAGATGAGAGAGAACACTGCCTGATTATTTCTTTGTAAAAACGCGTGTCTTTCCCTGGATTCTGTGGTGTTACCCTTTTTAAAAACTGTGGATTCATAATCCACCAGAGTGCTGGGTCACTGGGATCCCTTTAAACCAGCTCCTCCCATGCGTTGTCTTCACAGCCCTGATTGTTGTGGCTGGACCAGCCTTGTGGTTCTTATCGCAAGATGTCCTCAGCAGTAACTATCAGGAAATTTTGTGAGAGACAAGACTTAGTACTTACGAGTGCTGAAAATTAAACTGCACACCTGGGGCCACACATGGGATGGGGTGAGAGAGAGAGAAAGTGGGAGATCCTGGAGTTCTGCTTTTATTGAGGTTGAGGGTGGGGCCAGGCTTTGTTTCATGGGCTCACTCTCTACTGGTGACTTTAGAACATAAGAGCAGGAATTTGAAGCATGAGAGGAGAAAATATAAGTGGTCTAAATGGTCAATAATCTAAGGAACCTGGGCGGAGCAGCCTGACTCTTTATCTGGTTGTGTGTCTGGCAGTGTTTACTCAAGCTGTCTGTCTTTTAAGTGGATGTCTCAGCAATTAGAGCTTAAATACAGCGCTTGCCTTTCCAGAAACAAAACAAACCAGCTGTCAGGGCTTACGCTACATACCTAGAATAAAGCAGTGAGAGAAGTGGTGGCAAGAAACACCTTCTTGGGAGTTCCCTTTGTGGCTCTGCACTTAAGGAACCTGACTAGGATCCATGAGGATACAGGTTGGATCCCTGGCCTCACTCATTGGGTTAGGTTTCCAGCATTGCTGTGAGTTGTGGTATAGGTCACAGGAGTGGCTCAGATTCTGCATTGCTGTGGCTGTGGTGTAGGCCGGCAGCTGTGGCTCTGATTCAGCCCCTAGCCTGGGAACTTTCATATTAGCGTGAGTGTGGCCATAAAAAGCAAAAAGCAAAAAAAAAAAAAAAAAAGGTAGCACCTCCTTGAGAGAGATTATGAAGAAGGATGGTAGGTACATGCCATGCCTACATCAGCCAGGGTGTCTTAATCCATAATTTTATGCCCTGGAAATACCAACTGGCTCACTTACAGAAAACTCCACTGTGCCTCAGCGCCTTCCTACGACCATTCCCGAGTGGTTTTTCCTACCACTCAAAGGTTTGTCTGCAAATGTTCAAAGACAAACCTTTGCAAAACAACCCTTGCAAAAAATCCTTTGAGTAGTAGGAAAAACGTAAGGGAACTCCAACAGTCTAAGCCTTCAGAGTTCCTTCTCTGTTATCTGGATCAAGTCTCCTGGTGGCAAAATTGTGGAACAGTTCTGGTCTGGATTAGATAAGGTGGAAATGAAACTTTTCTAAGACTCTAGCATCACTATTTCCAAAGGTAATGATAACCCTACATTAGGGGAGGTCATGTCTTCCAGAGAAAGTAACCTGGCCTGTCAACATTACCATCAGTTGCATTTCCAACTGAGTACACAACAACTTCTGAGATGTCATCTCAGAAATATATTTAAAAATTACAAGTTAACAGAAGGAAAAGAAAACAGTTTCTGATCAGTATCCCTAAATAATGAACAGAGGAGAGCAAAAGTGAAACTATGTTCTCAAGGTATTCTCATCCTGAAATATACACAGTTAATTTGAAGCCAGCAGATTGTCATGAAACTGCTATACTCTGCATGACTCTAGAAAATTGTAAATTAAAGTTAGCATTAATCAAAATTCAAACATTTTATATTTAAGATGGTTCCTATAACATGATAAAGCTAATGGACAACATAAACACCCTTCACATATGTTCCTGAAATAATGTGTTGTAGTGTCTGGATTCACACTGCATCTATTTCAAAATGACTGATGTATTCTAACCATCAGTTTTCTCATGGCCTCTTTCACCTCTCTGTTCCTCAGGCTGTAGATGAGGGGGTTCAACATGGGGATGACCACAGTGTAGAACACAGACACCACTTTAATATGGTCAGCTGAGTGGCTTGATTTGGGTATGACGTAAACAAATGTGACTGTCCCATAGAACAGAGTGACCGCGATGAGGTGAGATGTGCAGGTGGAGAAGGCCTTGTGTCTCCCCTCGGCGGAGCGCGTCCTCAGGATCGAGTGGACGATGTACAGATATGAAACAATGATGGTCAACAGCGTGAGCACAATGATTGACCCAGCTGAGACAGCAGGAGATATTTCAGCCACATAAATGTGTGTACACGAGAGCTCCACTAGTGGGGGCAGGTCACAGAAGAAATGGTTGATTTTACTTGGTCCACAGAAAGTCAGGCTCAGTAAACATCCGGTGAACGATGCAGCGTTCGCGCATCCTCCCAGATAGGAAGCAACCAGCAAGATGAAGCAGACTCTGGGAGACACGTGAGTGGAGTAGAGAAGCGGGAAGCAGATGGCCACATAGCGGTCGTAGGCCATGGCGGCCAGTAGGAAGCACTCAGCTGTTCCAAAGACAACATCGCAGCCAAGCTGGGCTATGCAGCCAGCAACAGGGATAGCAGTTCTCTCGTTTAGGAAACTCACTATCATAATAGGAGTGACCGACGAAGAGTACCCAATGTCCACAAAGGCCAGGTGGCTGAGGAAAAGGTACATTGGAGTGTGAAGCTGAGGGCTTCTTTGGATTAACATAATTATGCTGATATTGCCCATTATGGTGGCAACATAGATTCCTAGAAAAACCACAAAGAAGATGGAACAAAGTGTAGGATTCTCTGTTAACCCCAAAATAATGAATTCGGTCACCATCGTGTGGTTTTCAACCTCCATCTTATTTGGAATGATGCCTAATGAAATAAAAGCCAGTGAATATTAAAATAAACTGAATGATCTCATAATTAACATAATTACTTTACCAGCCACCCTATCAGAAAATCAAAACATCAATCTCACTTTTGTCTAGTGCTTACCTTTAGCAAATATTTCCAAATATGTTTACGTTATGCATGATTTGAGGATATGAATGTCCATCATCTTAAGGCCAGTGATACAAAGGGATTAATGACTCATATCAGAACACAGCTAGCGCTCATATCTGCATCATTTGATCAGTTCAGATTTTTGAACATTTAAAGCAATGATGTTCAGAGAATTTGATGAGAACTAGAGGCCAGAGGGGTTGACCTTATGCTAGTGTTTGACAATATGCAGTGTGCTTCTGTTTCTTGGTCACTCACCAGCCCTGCCATGGTCAGATGAGACAGATCAATGTGTGCCAGTGGTTATGAGGGGAAGTGCCATGTTTTTCTTCTGGATCAAGTTAAGTTACCAGTGGACAATGCTCTCTTCCTCTTCCACAGTTGGAGAGTTTAAACTGAAGCTCTTTTTTTTCATTGCATATTTCATTTACTCATTTATTTATTTTACTGAAGTATAGTTGGTTTACAGTGTTTCTTCAGTTTCTGTTGTACATCAAGATGACCCAGTCACACATAAATGTACATTCCTTATTTTTATACTATCTTCCATCATGTTTCAACACAAGAGACTGGACGTAGTTCCGTGTGCTATTCCCTTCCCCACATTTCTGCTCATAATTAAAGAATGATTTCCTTCAACCTCAATGTAATAACAGTCTTTAAAATATCCTCTTATTTGCCAAGGGAGATGAGAAGGAGACTGTTCTGTCTTTAGTTCCTTGGAGAAAGAAAACAATAAGCATCTCCTATCCTAATAAGTAACTGTAATTGGCTTATCCTGATATAAGTTCGGGGTTAGAATTTACAGTCCTTGTTTAGTGTAAAACTCCAAGCTCTGATTACCATAAAGAAGTCAGCATTTGCAGCTGAGCTTCCAGCACAGAGCTCATATCAACAGCAAGCCAGCCCTGGTCAGACATGTGAATGAAAACCCCACCTGAAAAGTAGATGCTGTAGCCGCATCCATCCCAAGTGATGACTCATAGATCGTAGCCAAACCTAGATGAGTCCTTCCCAATTCCTGACCCATAAAGTTGTGAGAAAAATTAAATGGTTCTTGTAAACCTTTTTTGTAGTTTTTCAGCAACAGATAGCCAAATATTGTCTAAAAGATCAACATGCTGTTGCTATCAGGAGAGACATATCTTCACCCAAGTCCCAGAGAATCCCTTACTGATAAAGCTGCACCCAAGGTCATTGCATAGTTCAAAAATACCCACACAGGAAATGAGCCACCAGGAATAAAAGCACTAATAAGAAATAAATGATGATACCCTAAGATTTCAGATGATAGATGATCTAAAACAGAATACGAAGCAATTGTTTATTCAAAGTGCTTAAAGAAATAAAATATAATATTAAAAATCAGAGAAAGAGTCAAGATGCTATATGAAAAGTCAAGTTTTATAAAAGAACTACTAAAAAGGAAAAGCACTGTCATTTAATTAAAACTCAATAGTTTAAATAGATTAGATGCTGCTTAAAGGAAGAAGTGTAGCTTGGAAATTGATGTGAGGGTACTGTTGAGAAAACAGAGACCAAAAATGAAATCGAATAAATAGATGGGAAATTAACTTAGAAGATATAATCAGAGGGCTCATTTTTACATTCAGTAGGGATTCCAGAAGAAAAACCTAGAATAAGAGGTAATTTTTTAAACAAATAATGGCTAAAATTTTTTGAGAATGATGAAAAATATGTATTCTCGTATTGAGAAGCACAACTAGTGACAAGTAGAGTAAATAAAAAGAAACACATAGTAAAAGTGAAAAAATAACAAAGAAAAAAACATTTAAATTAGCCAATGATAACAGATACCCATGAAAGCATTACATTGAGACTAAAAGCAGACTCTTCATCAGTACCAACAGAAGACCAGAAGATGCTGAAGCAATAACTTCAAAGCTTGACAGAAAATAATGACCTAATAAGAACAAGCAAGAGAGCGAAAGCCAAACATCATATGATATCATCTATATGTAGAATCTTTTTTTAAAAAGGATAAAAATGAATGTATTTGTAGAACAGAAACAGACTCACAGACTTTGAAACATGGTTACCAAAGGGGACAGGTTAGGAGGGTAGGGACGGAATAGAGGTTTGGGATTGTCACATGCACACTGAGGTATACGGAATGATTGGCCAATGGGGACCTACCATACAGCATAGGGAACTCTACCCAATATTCTGTAATAATCTATGTGGGAAAATAATCTGAAAGAGAATGAATATGTATATATGTATAACTGAATCACTTTGTTGTAAAGCAGACACTTGTGAATCAACTATACTTCAATAAAACCTGAAAAAATGAAAAAAAAGCCAGCTAGATGAAAAAAAAAATTATTGAGTTCCCTTGTAAGCAGTGGGTTAAGGATCCAGTGTTTTCACTACAGCTACTCAGGTCAGTGCTGTGTCGTGGGTTTTATCCCTGGCCCAGGAACTTCCACATGCCACAGGTGCAGCCAAAATAATAATAATAATAAATTAAAATATTTATTGAGTGCTTTCTATTTATCAGATCTCTAGTTATTTGTGAGTCTCTGCTAAAAGAGACAAGACCACTGTCCTCTTGTGTTGTCCATTCTTCTGTGGAGGGCAGAAATTCAAGAAGAAAGGAAACTGTAAAAGTAAATAGGCAACAAATTTTAGAGAATGAGAAGTGGTATGCAGAGAATTCAAATAAGGTGATTGGATAGTGTTTTGGTGGATAATTTTAAGTTAGGAGAAACATCTATGTAGAGGAGGTGTTTCAGATTTTTGGGGGGGTTGCGCCTGCAGCATGCTGAATTTCCCAGGGCCGGGATCAAACCTGCACCACAGCAGTGACAATGCTAGATCCTTAACCCACTGAGCCACTAGGGAACTCATACAGAAGGCATTTAAGAAAACATACATGACACAAAACAACCATGTGCAGACAAGGGAATGAAAGGGTATTGCCATGTCGACAGACATGCAAGGGCTCTGAAGTGAGTGGTAGGTTTCTATGTTTGAACACCAGCAGCAGGCCAGTGTGAATGGCTAGAGTACATACAAGATTAGCTAAAGAACTAGGCAGAAGACAGATCATGTATGGCTCTGAAAGCCATCATATGGAGATTAAAGATTATTTTAAGTGCATTGAGAAGACAATTCAAAGTTTTAAACAGAATGCCATGCTCTAGTTTACATAATTATAATTCTAGCAAGTCCAGAGGGACTAAATTGTAGAGGGATAAGAGAATTAATAGAAAGCCCTGTTAGGATGTGGTAGTCCAGGTGCAATATGGTGCTGGCTTGGGTGGTAGTAAGAAAGGATGAGAATAGTGGACAGATTAGGAAAATACCTGATGCATTCAAAGGGAATTTGCAGTCTAGTTGAGAGAAATGTGAAGACAATGCCAATACAAGATTTTTTTAAAAAATAGCTCAACCTGACTGCAACTACCTAGAGCTTTGAAGTCACCCCAGCATGCCCGTAGGAAACAAGCCAGACCACTGATAAAGCAAGTACCAAGCAATAAAAAAATCAGCAAGTACTATCAAATATCAAGTAATACTTCAGAGGTACTGCCATCAAATACCAGAAGTCTGCTACTTTAGGAAGAATAAATGTCATCGTTTTTGGAAGGAGCACATGTAGACTCTTGAATTGTCAACTGGAATATTTGCTACTTTTTAAAAAAATCTCAACATTAAAATTTTCCTTTACTAAATATACAAGTAAATAACTATCAATACCCTATTCTTACCTGATTCCTAGTTGACTATGAAAAACTTGCATCTATGGTGATGATTAAACCACTTCTTTTAATCAGTTGTACATATGAATTAACTTGATACAATAATGTCAGAAAGTTAAATCTCTGGTTCCATTAGTCACAGGATTGTGTCAGAGGTTCCAAAGACATAAATCTGTAATAAATCTTGTTTTTTTATAAGAAAACATGTACGTGAAAAACTCAAATGGGAGTTCTTGTTATGTGGTAATTAACCTGACTAGCATCCATGAGAACATGGGTTTGGTCCCTGGCTTCGTTCAGTGGGTTAAGGATCCAGTGTTACTGTGAGCCGTAGTGTATGTAGGCTGCAGATCTGGCTCTGATCTGGCATTGCTGTGGCTATGGCATAGGCTGGCAGTTGCAGCTCTAATTCGACCCCTAGCATGGGAACCCCCATATGCCATGGTGTAGCCTTAAAAAGACTAAAAAAAGGGGGGGGGAGAAAAAGACTCAAATGAATTCAAAATATGATATGAATTGCCAGTATAATATGGAAAGCATGACATACAGTCCTGCAATAAAAATAAAAGTTTTCAGAGCCAAAAACTCCAGGTATAAATTCCAAGTCTACCACTTACTGACTAGATGATGATCTTGGAAAAGTTGCATAACCCTTCTGAGATTCAATTTCCTTAATTTTATAATGATAATATTCACCTCAAAAGGTCACTGTGTTGAATGGTGTATGTTAATACACTTAGCAATGGATGGCAGTGAATGAACAAATGAGAATCGCTTGAAATAAGTTACAGATGCAATGGACATTTATAAATCAATAAGAATAAATGAGTATTACCTGCTGGTCTAATATTATGATGGAAACAAGCCCCAGGAATCACCTCTGCACAGTAGAGCTTATTTTTGCAGGATTTAGGACCATTTGGAGTACAAGAAAGACCATAAATACCTTGGCAACAGTCCTGCACAGGTTTGATAATATCCTGCTGACAGTCCAGTGGGAGAAAATCCAGTGAGACTGAGAAAATTAGATGTGTTTACCTATTCCTACAGTTTCAGGCTGCTGGAGATATATATTAAGGTCTCATGGGCTTCGTTTATTCTCTTCATTATTTTTATACAGTTATTATAACTACAAAGATCTAATTAGGTTTGAAACTTGATTTTGACCAGCCGAATTAATGGGGGCAATGCTTTGATCTCTGTGACATTTCTGAGAAGCAGCCATGACCAGGTGTCTGGAACTATTTTCTTGAGTGCTGTCCTGTGGTTCCTGTTTAGTTGCACCTGTGGAAGCTGCAGGAAGAGCTAGGTGCTTTTTCCCTGTGGCACAATTACCCACAATTTAATTCAGGCTTGGCATTTCCAACTCAAAGTTTTTTCCTCAAATCCTGGGCTCTTAAGATAGATAGAGATGCAGAAATATCAAAGATATTTCTTTCTTCCCCCACCCCGTTTTTATTCCCATCCCAACACTCTCTTTCTAGATAAGACAGGAATCTTTCTTTTTCTGATTCCCATGTGGTTTTTCATAAGTGTTGTTACTATTAGTACTGCTCTGAAATTGCTTTTCTTTACTAAAAAATATTTTTAGACAATTCCATGTATGTAGTAATTTGCTTCATTCTTTGTGATTATTCCTAGTATTCCAGAGTATTTAACAAGTTTTTTAACTGTTTCCCTGTTAGTGCTTCGCTGTGCTTATGTACCAATAGTTTTCTTGGATGCACTCTAAGAAGTGGAATAACTGGTTCAAAAGGTTTGCATGATTTAAATTCCAATAGATACTGCCAAGTTACATAAAGAAAGCTGCATCATTTTTAGATGAAGTTCTATATTAACAATCTATTAGACCAAATGTACTTTTAGTTGTGTACTTGATCTACCTAGTTCTGAAAGTCTTACATTATGATTGTAGACTTTGAAATTTCTCATGTTCCTATCAGATTTTGCTTTAAATATTTAAACACTGTATTAGCAAGTATATAAATGTTTGATGCCACTGTAACTTCCACGTAAATTACACTTTTATTTGTGTAAGTCCTTTAAAAATATGTGTGATTTGCTTTCCATCTGTAGTATCTGAGGGTACATGTTAGTACACTCACACCTTAGTTAACCTTTGATATCATCAAACTTGTTCATTTGCAATGAACAGTGTGAACTAGTGTGAATTATCAAGTTTTCTACTTACTATGTTTTCTTTATTGTTGTCCTATCATTATTTACTCTAGATTAAATCCATTTTTGTACTATTTTTAAATCTAATAATATAGAATTTGTGCATCTGTTCTTTCACAACTCTTAAATATTTAACATTTTGTTTACATTCCTTCCAATGCCTGGAACTAATTTATTTCTATAAATCAATTTTATCTGTTCCTTTGTTCATTCCAGCTTCTTGTGTTTTATGTTTTTCCTTAGTTTCTCTCTCTCCCCATCCATAAAAATATAGCTTGTAACAAAAATTTCTGAGACCTTCTATGACATGAAATGTCTTTAGACTCCCTTTTGCTTGAATCATATAGTTTTAAAGTATATAATCTGTATACATAATAATCTTACAATTTAGAGTTATTTCCTTATCTTCTTGCCTCCAACATTGCTGATGAAAATTCTGATGTCAATATTCTGTCCTTCTGTGGATAGTTGTTGCTATTATAGAAATTTTTAGAGTATTTTACATATTTTGTCACACAATTTTGAAGATAATGCTTTCTTGTCATCCTTTATACTTGGTATTAATGAGATCTTTCTTTCCATGGGCTTTTGTCTCTGTTCAGCACTGAAATGTTTTCTTCAGTTGTGTCATTAGGTACTACTTCTCTTCTCCCACTCCTCCATTCTCACTCTCTCTTCTGCACTTTCCACTAGGTACATTTTGTAAATTTTTGACTATCTTCCACATCTCAACTTTTTTTTATTCTTCATCTTTTGACCTTTTGTGCTCCCTCTTGGGTATATTCTTCAACTTAGTTTTCCATCTCTTTGAATGAGTCCTCCCTGTGTCTATTTTAATGTTGAACCCATCTGCTGGCATTTTTTTTAAATTTCAACAATAAACTTGTATTTTTCAGCATCTCAAGTTGATTTTTATGCATGCAATATATTTTTATTTTCTTCTGAATGCATTATTTATAGTTATTCTACAATCTTTAATTACTAAACTCATTTCCTTAAGAGTTTGATCTTTTGATTATGACATTTGGTGTTCTCTTTCTTTTTTTCTCTCAATAATTACCTCATTCTCTTTTGGAGGGTCAACTTTGTACTCCTGATTAGCTATTAACCTTTATGTGAATGCCATAAACATTTGCCAAAGTTACCTTAGTGTCTCTGAGATAGAGACAAGATGTACTGTCAGATAGGATGTCCTGGGGGCTGGATTTCTGGACTTGTTGCTTTTTTTCTTGGATGCTGTCAGCTACCTGGAATGCTGCCCTGCTTCTTGGACCCTATTAATCCTTTGCATCTTCCTTCCAAGGGAAAACACTGAAGTAGCTTCCTCCTTGAAGTAAGTTAGAGTGGAACAGATTAAAATCCCTAATTTTTCTACAGGGATACCCCAAACTGTGACCCTATTTGTGGTCCAGGAGATTTCTTCTTCTCACCATGGCTACAGCCTCCAAATTTCTATCATTCCAGAACTTTTTCAGCAGTTTTCTCCTAAGAAGCGTCTTTCTTTAATTGCATTTCATCTGCTTTTTATCTGTCTAGGAATACTCACAATTTGGGGCCATAAATAGCATTTCCCTTTCTGGTTTTCTAGAACTACTATTAGTTCATTTATTTAATATTCATTTCTTAGCATGAATTTGAATCAGGAATAGGAGGTTACAGTATGTTCTCATACTGCCAGTTTAATTAAATTCCTATGTGGGAGTCACTGACTCTGTCTTTATAGGCACCTTGTTTATTCCCTATCAGATGGGAGAAAACACACTTGAAACTGAAGGCAAACGAAAGCTGGAGATTGTGAGGTGACTTGTAAAATAATCAAGGGCAAGCAGAGAATGCCATGAATCAATAAAAACAATGAGGGTATTGCTTACAAGAATCCACCCTAAAAAGGAGGAGGTGATTTGGAAATGAGAGATGTAACAGAGGGAAGCTATAAAAAGGAAAGGATACTTTTCCTGTTCTCATGTTATGAATCTAAGAATATGAATGGGAGTAACCTAGGGAAGATAGAAGGCATTGTTATGCCCAGAAATTTCAGGAATATATGGGAGAGGAAGATGGGAAGAATGCTCCCAGAAGTAGTAGGCCCAGGAGATGGATAGCAGAGAAATGAACTTGTTCAAAATTGAGCAAGTCAGGAATGAGAGAAGAAAAAGAGAAACAGCATGTGGATTTGCCCAAGATAACCCTGCAAAGGCAAAAAATATTTCACACACTGGAATGAAGGCAGAGGAAAGGAAGTTGAACAGGGGTTGTGTTTGCAAATGGAGGAAATATAACTAGCTCTGAAACTTTGTGTTATTCTTCTAACTCTGAATGCCTTCTCCTAGATACTGGTGTTTATGAAGACCCAACTTTGGTGGTCCAGTGGCAGGAGAGGGGACAGGAATATGTGGATTAGTGAGAAAGAGTAGTTCATAACAATAAAAAAAAAAAGGCTACACAAACATAAAGTGAGAAACATTGTATTTTTTCCATAGAAGTTTGGTTGAGGAAAGCAAATGCATCTTTCTTGTGTGTGAATTTGGAGAGTGGAGCTTAGTGAAAGCCAAGGAAAGAAGGAAAAGACAAATAGGGAAGAGAGGGAGGGAGGAAGGATAGAAGGAAATCAAATCCTCCTGATCTATCAGAGAAAAACAAAAAAGGCACACAGGGAAACTTACAAACATAACTGTGTGATAGAAATAGTATGAAGACCAATAATCAGAAAATGTAAATTGAAATCAACAATCAACATTTACTAATTCTGTAGTATTGGGAAAGTCTATTTGACTCTTATCCTCCACATTTGTAAACTATGGATAAAAACAGATTGAGATCTTTTTGAATATCCACTGGAATGATAGTCTACAGGAAATATTTAGATTGTAATAGGTTATGTAACTTCAAAATGATTCTAGAAATATTAATTGATCATCTTTGGAGGATGCCAGGAAATGAACTTAGTATTCATCAAAGTGATTCATAAAGAAAAAAAAGCATTTTGGCCAGACTCACCAAGAAAAGGAGCAAAAAAACCCAAACAAAATAAGAAATGAAAACAGAGAAATCACAATGGATACTGCAGAAATACAAAAAAAAAAAACATAAAAGAATTCTATGAACAGTTATATGCCAACAAATTTAACAACCTAGAAGAAATAGACAGCTTTCTGGAGACTTACAGACTGCCAAAACTGAACGAAGAAAAAATAGATCAACTGAACAGACCAATCACTAGAAATGAAATTGAATATGTAATTTAAAAACTCCCTACAAATAAAAGTTCAGGGCCAGATGGCTTCACAGGTGAATTCTACCAAACATACAAATAGGAAATTATACCCATCCTCCTTAAACTTTTCCAAAAGGTTGAAGAAGAAGGAGCACTCTGAAAGACGTTCTATGATGTCACCCTAATACCAAAACCAGACAAAGATAATACCAAAAAAGAAAACTATAGTTCAATATCTTTGATGAATATAGAAGCAAAAATTTTCAATGAAATTTCAGCCAAGCGAATGCAACAACATATTAAAAAGATCATACACCACAACCAACTGGGATTCATCCCAGGTTCACAACGATGGTTCAACATACACAAGTCAATCAACATCATACACCACATTAACAAAAGAAAAGTCAAAAACCACATGAGCATCTCAACAGATGCAGAAAAGGCATTTGACAAAGTCCAACATCCATTCATGATCAAACTCTTACCAAAGTGGGTATAGAGTGAACATACCTTAACATAATAAAAGTCAACTATGACAAACTCAAAGCAAATATAATACTCCATGGAGAAAAGCTGAAAGCCTTCCCACTAAACTCTGGAACAAGACAAGGATGCCCACTTTCACCACTTTTATTCAATACAGTATTGGAAGTCCTAGCCACAGCAATAAGGCAAACAAAAGAAATGAAAAGTATCCAAATTGGAAGAGAAGATATAAAATTGTAACTGTATGCAGAAGACATGATACTATATACAGAAAACCCTAAGGACTCAACCCAGAAACTACTCGAACTGATCAACAAATTCAGCAAAGTAGCAGGATACAAGATTAAGATTCAGAAATCAGTCATATTTCTTCACACTAACAATGAAATCTTAGAAAAGGAATACAAAAATACAATACCTTTTAAAATTGCACCCCCCCCAAAATTAAATACCTGGGAATAAACCTGACCAAGAGGTGAAAGACTTACATGTTGAGAACTATAAAACATTAATCAAGGAAATTAAAGAGGACTCAAAGAAATGGAAAGCTATTCCAGGCTCCTGTGTTGGAAAAATTAATATTGTCAAAATGGCCATACTACCCAAAACAATCTACAGATTCAATGCAATCCCTATCAAATTACCCATGACATTTTTCATAGAACTAGAACAAACTGTCCAAAAACTTTTATGGAACCACAAAAGAACCAGGATTGCCAGAGCAATCCTGAGGCACAAAAACCAAGCAGGAGGCATAACTCTCCCAGACTTCAGGCTATATTACAAAGCCATAATAATCAAGATAGTGTGGTACTATTACTAAAACAGACATACAGACCACTGGAACAGAATAGAGAACCCAGAAATAAACCCAGACACCTACAGTCAATTAATCTTTGACAAAGGAGGCAAGAACATAAAGTGGGAAAAAGGCAGTCTTTTCAGCAAGTGGGGCTGGGAAAAGTGGACAGCTGCATGTAAATCAATGAAACTGAAACACACCCTCACACCATGTACAAAAATATACTCAAAAGGGCTTAGCAACTTAAATATAAGACAAGACACCATCAAACTTCTAGAAGAGAACATAGACAAAACATTCTCTGACATCAGCCTTACAATGTTTTGTCATGTCAGTCTTCCAAGGCAGCAGAAATAAAAGAAAAAATAAACCAATGGAACCTAATCGAACTGACGAGATTTTGCATGACAAAGGAAACCATACAAAACAAAAAGACAACTTACGGAATGGTGAAAATAGTGTCAAATGATGCAACTGACAAGGGCTTAATCTCTAAAATATACAAATAACTAATACAACTCAACAGCAAAAAAGCCAAAACCTGATGGAAAAATGGGCAAAAGGCCTGAATAGACATTTCTCCAAGGAAGATATACAGATGGCCAACAAGCACATTTAAGAAATGCTCAACATCACTGATTATTAGAGAAATGTAAAGCAAAACTACTATGAGGTACCACCTCACACCAGTCAGAAGGGCCATCATTAGTAAGTCAACAAATAACAAATGCTGGAGAGGGTGTGGAGAAAAGGGAACCCTTCTGCACTGTTGGTGGGAATGTAAACTAGTTCAACCACTATGGAAAACTATGGAGGTACCTATAGAACTACCATAAGACACAGCAATGCCACTCTTGGGCATATATCTGGACAAAACTTTCCTTGAAAAAACACATGCACCCATATGTTCATTACAGCACTATACGCAATAGCCAAGACATGGAAACAACCTAAATGTCCATCAACAGATGATTGCATTAAGAAGATGTGGTATATATACACAATGGAATACTACTCAACCACAAAAAAGAACAAAATAATTCCATTTGCAGCAACATGGATGGAACTAGAGACTCTCATTCTAAGAAGTAAGTCAGAGAGAAAAAGACAAATATATCTGGAATCTGGAATCTTATATATGGCACAAATGAACCTTTCCACAGAAAAGAAAATCAAGGACTTGGAGAACAGACTTGTGGTTGCTAAGGGGGAGGAGGAGGGAGTGTTATGGACTGGGAATTTGGGGGTAATAGATGCAAACTATTGCCTTTGGAATGGATAAGCAATGAGATCCTGATGTATATAGCACTGGGAACTATGTCTAGTCACTTATGATGGAGGATGAAAATGTGAAAAAAGGAATGTATATAGGTACGTGTCACTGGGTCACCTTGCTGTACAGTAGAAAATTAACAGAACACTGTAAACCAGCTATGATGGAAAAAATAAAAATCATTATAATTAAAAAAAAGAAACATGCATTTTCCTTAACTTTCCTATATCAAATATACTGTAAAATACTTATATAATTGATGGAAAAACCCTTTAAAAATAGTTTTAGTTGATAAACACAGAAGGAATAAAGTTAGAATATAATCATTCTATAACCAGTTGTGAAACAATGGATCTAGGCCATGATTATCAAGGGTTGCTTAAAATCAGTAAGTGAAAAAAATATGAGGGACTTTATATTGAATGAATCTTACGTACTTATAAGTTTTAATAATTATTTTTAAATCATAGAAAGGACAACCAGATATTATGTGCCTCATGGTATGATATAATAGAAACCCTACATACAAATTATGTACAATGTATACAACCCTACTATAAAATTTCTTGCCAAAAATCTAACCTGGATCTGGTTAAGACTCTTATTTAGATGTACCTATCAGTTCACAGGTCAGGTCACACAGAGGTTTTAGGAACACATGAAATGCAGTAGCTATGCAGTCATCAAAACACATAATGTAGAAAATTCTAGACACTAAATAACCAATTTATTAAATAAAAACAACTGCACAAGCAAGATAGTAGGAAGCTGTAGCTTAAAAAGGTACAAAATACAAAGCTAAATGAAATGGGTAGAACTTCCTTAGATTTTAACTCAACACAATTGTAAAAAAAAAAAAGTGAGACAATTGGAAAAATTCAAACACCAAATATTTGATATTAAATAATTATCATTTTTTGGTTTACTAATGCTATCGTGGCTATGTTGTTTATGAGTTCTTAAATGTAGGAAATATAAACTGAATTGTTTGTAGATAAAATAATAAACTTAAGTTTCAGATAGAAAATGATAAAGACACAACAAAAATCTACTAGAGCTCATCAATGTATTCAGTAAAGTTGCAGCATTCAAAAGTAATACGCAGAAATCCGTTGCATTTCTATATGCTAACAATGAACAGAAAGATAAATTAAGGCAACAATCCAAGTTACCATTTCATCAAAAAGTATAAAAAGACTAAGAATAAACCTAACTATGGAGTTAAAAGACCTGTACTCTGAAAACCATTAAGACCCTGACAAAGAAACTGAAGATAACACAAACAGATGGAAGATATACCTTGTTTATGGACAGGAAGAATTAATATTGTTAAAATGACCATACTACCCAAAGCAATCTACAGATTCAGTGCAATCCATTTAAAAATACCTCTCTCGTTTTTCACAGAACTAGAACAAATAATATTTCTAGGAAACTTAAAGACTACAAATAGCCAAAATAATCTTGATAAAGAAGAACAAAGCTGGAGGTATCAGTGCTCCTTGATTTCAATTGTACCACAAAGCTACAGTCATCAAAAGAATATTGTACTGACACAAAAACAGACACATATGTCAATGGAACAGAATAGAGAGCCCAGAAATAACCCATACACTATGATCAGTTAATCTACAACAAGGCAAGAATATACAATGGGGAAGAGACAGTATCTCCAATAAATGGTGCTGGAAAAACTGGGCAGCTACATACTAAAGAATGAAATTAAAACAGTTTCTCACACCAAATACAAAAATAAGCTCAAATGGATGAAAGACCTAAGTGTAAGACCAAAAACCACAAAACCCCCAGAAAAAAACATAGGCAGAATACCCTTTGACATATATGGTAGCAACCTTTTTTTTTTTTTTTTTTTTGGTTCTGTCTCCTAAGGCAAAGGAAACAAAGGCAAAACTAAACAAAGAGGAGCTAAGTAGACTGAAAAGCTTCTACACACCAAAGGAAACCATCAACAAAGTGAAAAGATGATCTACTAAATGGGAGAAAGTATTCACAAATGACATGACCAATAACAGGTTGATATCCAAAATATATAAACAGCTCATACAACTCAACATCAAAAAAGCAAACAATGTGATTTTGAAATGGGCAGAAGATCTGAATAGACATGTTTTCTTTTTCTTTTTCTTTTTTTTTTTTTTGCCTTTTGTCATTTTATGGCCACACCCACGGCATGTGGAGGTTCCCAGGCTAGGGGTCTAACAGGAGCTGTAGCTGCCAGCCGGCGCCGCAGCCACAGCAACGCAGGATCCGAGCCGCGTCTGCAACCTACACCACAGCTCATGGCAACGCCGGATCGTTAACCCACTGAGCAAGGGCAGGAATCGCACCCGCAACCCCATGGTTCCTAGTCGGATTTGTTAATCACTGCACCACAACGGGAACTCCTGAATAGACATGTTTTCAAAGAAGATATACAGGTAGCCTGCAGGTAACGCTGAAAAGATGCTCCACATTGCTAATTATCAGAGAAATGCAAATCAAAATCACACTGCGACATCACCTCCTACCTATCAGAATGGATATATTCAAAAAGATGACAAATAACAAATGTTGGCAAGGATGTGGAGAAAAGTAAATCTTTGTGCTCTGCTGGTGAGAAGGTAAATTGTCGCAGTGGCAATGGAAAACATTTTGGAGTTTCCTTTAAAAACTAAGAATAGAACTATCCTATGATCCAGCAGTTCCACTCATGGGTATATATCCAAAGAAAACATTTAAAATTGAACACCTTGAAGCACTCAACAAAATCAGCGTTCTGTTACCAAGAAAAAAAGGGGAGATTTTAAGTTGGATAGACAACTAGAAAACTTCACCATATAATCTCAACTTGGTTATTACTACTGTATTATTACAATTGTTACATTATTCTTGGCTAGATTTATATATGTTTTACCAGTTTTTTCTTTATTCATCATCGCCTCTTACATCCCTCTCCTTCCTCATAGACTCAATTTCTTTCTTCTGATGTACCTTCTTCATCTAGCAGCTCTCTTGGCTATGGTATTCTGACATTAAATCCTTTCAAGTGTTTTTTTTTCCCAGAAAATATCTTTATTTCACTCTTAGCCTTGAATGATCACTTAGCTGGGCAAAAAACTCTAAGTTGATAGTTATTTTTGCTCAGCATTCTGAAAATATTATTTTCTTACTGAGTATTTGTGGATAAAGGCTCAATTGGTGTTTGAGTTTTCCTCTTTTCATAAGGTCATAGTTTTGATTGTTCCCTAAATTTGCAATACTCACAAAATTTAAAACCCCTTTGTTTTGCATGTATATTATTGGCATGTATTGTGTTTTTATAGACTTATTTTGTAGAGGGGTGAAAGCCTCCACAAGGAAGTTAGAGGCTTCTGGTTTGACATTTGTTGTTTAGGGCAGGTGACTTATAAATGTTGAAAGGAAAAATAATCTCATAGATGATATCACAATTACAATGTGTTCATAGATGGCATTGGTCAATCCACAAGTATTTCTCCACACATTGACCACATCCCAGAAACTCAGCCAAAGAAAAGGAAGACTCGAATGTTATCAGAGCCACATCACCTACTAGGTATAGAAGTGAAAGTGAAGGTGATTTAGTTTTTGCTTTCTATAAATACAAAAAAAAAAAATGGTGAAAGCATGCAAATTCACAAATGCCCCAAAATGGATAGTATCCTAAATGACAGTCTAGTAGCTTGACTTCCTGCGTGTGTTACTAAATTCTTTCCTCTCTTCTAACATATGGCCAACCATCCATTTACATTTGGGAAAAAGGAGAAAGACAAGTGCTTTAGCATATACTAATGGGTTGTTTACAAGCATGAAGGAGCATCTATCCTTGCAAATAAGGACAACTTTGACATTCAGTCCTCTTATAGAAAATGGTAACATGTCCCAAGATGCAAGTAATGTTTGCAAATGGAAGTCTTAAGCACCAACTTCTTGGCTGGCCAGATAGACTTTGGGGGAAGCGATGCACTGATGTGGGTGTAATGGACCTGTACTGTTGCTTGATCAAGACTATGTCTCTGTGGCTGACTCCGCACAGCTTGCAGAGATCTTTGCAAGAAACCACATTCAGAAACAGCATATGGACATGGTTGAATGCCTTGCATCTTGGTTAATGAATAACTTTCTTTTAAACTGGTATATTGCTCTCACAAGGCTTTCTATTTCAGTTCTCTTTAGTCTCTCTCAAATTTTAGGGGAAAACTCTGAGTTTCAAAATGCATATGAACAAGAATATGCTCATTTTGCTACTTGGAATGATCTGCTTGGAACAAAGTAAATCTGCAACTCTCTCTCTCCCCAAAGGTGAGTTCCCAGTGAATTCTACAGCTACCTTTGTCTAAGAAAGGACCTTTGCTGGCAATGAATATCACAGCCCCACTCCCTCATTCCTTTAGGAAAACAGAAAAGACAAGTATGCTTTGGAGACCTAGTTGGTTTTCATGTAATTAATTTGGACTTCTTTCCTACAATCAGCATAATAAGCTGAATAGAACTTTTATGGAATACAACTTGGACAAGTTGCACTGATCTGGAGAAAACTGAGATTGTTCACTTATTTGGACATTTTCCACAATCCCATCCCCTTTCATGGAGCAAATTCAGGAACTCAGCATAAGTTTAGAAGTATTTGTAATATTTTTGAAAATTATATTTCTGGGAAATATGAAGCGTGTTGTCTGCAGTGTATTTTATATATACAAATAGTATTTTTTCCCCTTAAGTAACATAAGCTGAAAACAGTTCTTGGCAGGCTTCTCTATAGTCATATTTGTATAGGCCTGAAGAATTATCACGTTTTTTTGTCTTTGCTTCAAAGATTTCAGGAAATAGAAAATTTGGTGTATAAGGTATTTACAATTCATTCAACTGAAACAGCTAGAAAATAAATTTTTGATTCAATGTCATGACTACATCAGGTTCAGAATCAGCAGGCAGTGTTACATCTATGTTTTGCCATTAATTAGCTTTGCATGTCTTTGATTCATTTTCCCATCTGTAATGTGAGGGTAAGAGTGCCTGATTCACAGGCCAAGAATGGACTAAATGAGAAGTTATTTTAAAAATCTGCATATTTTAACATAATAATCTAAATAGCTATGCTTTCAAGGATATGTTCTCAAGAAAAATCACTGGTTCACCCCTCCAATTTTTCTAAGTGTCTGCTGTATGTTATGAATTGTACTAAACCTTGGGAGTACAGAGATGAATAAAACGTAGGTTGTTTTTTAAATAGTTCATAGTGTGAGGAGGGAGCTAGACAAACAATTCACTATCACAACACTGTATGTCAAAAACTGTGAAAGGGGAGATGCATTTCTCATAAATCAAGGAGGATTTGTCAGCTCAGGTGATCTCCAAGCTGAAAAACAGGGATTGGAGGAAGCAACTATGTAAAGAAGTAGGGTGACTGTGAGGCAGGGCATTCTAGACTCTCCTAGAAAACATGTAGAAAAGAAGGACTTGCAGTGGGACAGAGGATGGGCCGTCCTTGAGTTACTATGTAGTTGTTAGGTGCCTTAGTCCAGCCTAACTCTTAGCTGAGGGGTCAAAAACATACAGACATACAAACAAACAAACAAACAACAACAACAACAAAAAAACAGATCATTTAGAATAAGTAAGTAAATGCAACTTTTTCAAGGATAATGTCTTTTCCACAAAAAAGAGACCATTGTTTCTTCCATTACAACACAAGCCTTTATCCCAACACCACTCTAGTGTGTGAATCAGGACTGCCTTCTCTCCACTCCACTATCATTGAACAACCTGCTACTCTCCAGCTTCATAGAGAATTTAACTCAACATCTGACTGTGTGGCAGCACCACTGACCGTGGCCTCAGATTTAGTCTCGTGGGTGGAACAGAGGAAAAGATGTAAACACCATTACGGTCTAAGGCGGTCTATAGTAATTCAGCTAATTACCTGAGCAACTTGTATGCATCAGGGACTGTGCTAGATATTGTAGGTATATGTATTTCAAGATTAAGTTCCTATCTCTGAGGAGCTCATAGTCCAGTGGAGTGGAGAGAATAACCATAACAGCGTGTGATAGCTGCCATAGAAGCAGAGCGCTGTGCAGAGCCAGGAAGGGGCCTCTTAGCTCACAAGCAAAAGGTGGCTGTTTTTGTGCTAACCCAGTGGAGAGCTAACTCTGAGACCCTTAATCCTCATATCAGAAAAGCAGATCTCTTCATAATACGCATGTTCTTTGTGGAAAAGCTGGACAGTCTCTTGCACTGCTCTTCACAGCAAACCCCACAAAGCCATTTTGCAGTGTTTCTACATACCCCCTGTTTTACTTTCTTGCTCAGAAGAGTCTCCTTTAACCCTTCATGTTAAGAACTAATCACTAATTTTTTATCCTTTTTTCCCCCTAGTCCCCATTTGTGGACAGAGTCGGATGAAGGCACAGCCTTTGAATCACCTTAACATTTTCAGTCGTATTGTTGGGGGAAGTCAAGTGGCAAAGGGTTCCTACCCTTGGCAGGTGAGTCTCACAGAAGTGACTGATACATAGAGGTGGGTAGATGATCAGCTGGCTCAGGATGAGACCTCTGAGTCCCATGCCACTTACTCATGAGTGTGCTCCATTCTGCTTAGCTCACCGGAGATCTTGTCATGATATGCGTGTTCTTTGTGATCCCAGAGTGTGTACAATGATCCAAGACCCTCATGGTATGTATCAATTGAGTTCTAGAAGAGATGCACTCAGAATAGCTACAAGCACTATTGGCTTGCTCCAAAAATTGGAAATGCCATTCCATATTTTCAGTCCCCAAGAGAAAAATTCCACTCCAAATTTACAATGTAAGAAATAACATTCTGGCTCAATAAATATGTTTAAAATATACTTACCTTTTTACAGTTAAAGATGATAAGGAAGTCAAAGCTGTCATATTCGTAGGTCTACTTTCTGTTTGGGATGTAAGGTCCATGCCTACACCACAGGACTTCTCGGGGAGTAACTGAGAGCACTGCATCTTGAGTAGCTAATATCCTAGGCATTCTGTCTCAGTCTAATCCCCTGGTTCTCCCACGCCATGGAAGTGCCTTCGTAGCTCTGCCCCTAGCCTGTGGTGTTCACACTTACTGTCTTTGAAAGTCTCCCAATTTTCTTCACTCTGGAAGCCAAGCTGTATTCTTACCTCTTCGTTCTGTAAGTAGAACAGTAGTTCTCTATTTTTACTTCTCTTGAGTCAGTCATATTAACTTCTAGATCAGTGCATGATTGGTAATGGTTTTTGACTGAGTTTGTGTCCAGTGGGTTGATGGAATGGTTGAATCGTTGCCATTTCATTAACAGATGAATTAATTACTTGGTTGAAGAGTTGATTAATCCATTTTTTACCTGGTCATTTGGTTATCTAGTTAATTCAGAAGTCCATATTCAAGTCATAGTCAGGGATGACTCCTTGCCTTTTACATACTTATGCTTTATTTTTAGCCTTTTCTCTGTATTAATTTTCTTCAATTGCTCATGGAATAATTTTTGGTCAAAAAGAAGACAGTTCTAATAAATCACCTATTTTCTAATTCCAACAGTAGAATTAAAAGTGTTTACTTGTACCCTGTAAGTCAAGTTGAGGTCAAACCAAATACCATGAACAGGATAATCCAAGGCAGAAAATATATAGTAGGATTTCCACTGTGGTGCAGTGGATTAAAAATCTGACTGCAGGGGCTCAGGTTGCTGTGGATGCATGGGTTCAATCCCTGGCCTGGCGCAGTGGGTTGAAAGATCCAGCATTGCCACAGTTGCAGTGTAGGTGGCAGCTGTGGCTTGGATTCGATCGCTGGCCCAGGAACTTCCATATGCAGCAATATGTCCATTTAAAAAGAAAAGAAAAGAAAAATATATTGTAGAGGCAATTTAAAAACTAACCTTGAAGAAGTTATAGAGGTCAAATAATTAAAGAGTACGAGAAAGTTGTACATCCAGACTGTCTCTCTAGGAGGCTTGGAAGGTTTGGAACAGAAAATGGAAGACTCCTTCAGCCTTCATATTGCCTTTATCCCAACTTCTTCATCTGGACTCTGCTATATCTTATGCTTCCTTTTTTTTTTTTTTTTTTTAATCGTCATTCACAGATGTTCATATTGTTAGAATAACAGTCTGACTCAACAGCATCATATAGATAAATCAGTACCATTTATCAACCAATACATATATCAGCACATTTTTTACTGCCTATTTTACTAAAACCTTACAGCCAATACTCTCAAATTAACTAACTCCCTTATAGACCAGGGGTGGGAATATTCTGTCCAGCATTGCTCTTCTTTCTGAGCTGTAGTGTGGTTGGTTTTACCATTTCACAGCCCATGAGTAAGCTATCTGGTCTATTTTTTCAGAATATGCTCCGTCTCCATGTTTTGGGGAGATCCCAGGGCATTAAGTTGCTGCCATTTAAGGTCTTTTCAATTCAGGTGTCTCTGAAACGAAGGCAGAAGCATGTCTGTGGCGGGACCATCATCTCTCCACAGTGGGTGATCACAGCTGCTCACTGCGTTGCGAACAGGTAGGGAAGGCCCAGCCCACTGATGAAGGTCAGATTACCTCATTCTCCCTTGGAATCAGCAGGAATAATTCTTTTAAAACATGAAACTGTGTGATGTACACTTTAGTGGGGGAACATCTTAATTGCATAATACAAATAGGGCTCACTGACATGGCCAGAGGGTGCTCACCCTGGTAGAAAACAAACTTTCCTTCTAGGAGTGAGTATTTCGCTTCCTTAAAATTGACTAGAGGTTAATAAAGAATAATATTCGAGTGAGAAAAAAGCATTATAAAAATAGACTTGTGAAAATCCTCTCCTAGTTTTTTTGAATTTCAGTGAAAAAAATATCCATTTCATTATGCATCTTAATAAGTGGATAAAAGAAAATGAGGGGAGGCCAGTAAAACATGAAGAGGACTCCTGTGTCTTCTTTCCTATTGACCCTGCCTCTCTGAGCTTCACTCTGACAACCTCACTCTTATCTGTTTTCTGTCTGCTCCAAAAGTTCTGCTGGTGGTGGTGCTCTTGACACTCATAAGGCTGCACGGTCATGTCCCCGTGTTTGCCCTCTTTCCTTTCAAGGCTGCCAATATCTCCTGGCTATTTACTTAGTGCAAGACACTAATGGACACCAAAGATACAAAGGTGACTGGCATGATTCCTGCCCCCAGAGAGCTGATAGTCTAGAGAAGAGTCAACCGATAATCCCACTGCAATGTGGCAGGTGGCTAGGCTAGAGAGATGCTGTGTATTAGGTTGGGTACCTAATATAGCCAAGAACAATGGCAGTATTCCAAGAGAAAACTATGCACTTTCTGGTTTTGTATAAAACTATCACTTCTAGATCCCCAAGGATGGCAAGCCCAAAGCTCCTAATCCACTTCCTTCTACCCTGTCAAGTTCCCTTCTGATAATTTTGCTGCAGGCAGAAGGGAAACAGAATGACCCTTGCTATGCCGTGCTAGATCTCTGAATTACAAACACAAGGGAAGCAGGGAAGGCTCCTGCTTCCCATTGTTTAATCAGTCCCAAAGCCCTTCGTGTGTATGCTCTGTGGAACATCAGAGCTATGGTGTATCTACGGTGCCATCTATTGTCTTTCACGGTATGCGTTATGCATTAGATCTCTGACGTCAAAGCAGCATACTTGGCAGGAATCCCCAAGAACGTCCAAATGATCTCACTGATATTGAGGCCAGGACAACCATCTGGCATAGCTGAATAGAGCTTTAGACCCCTGAATTACAATGTACATGCACTTTTGGACATTTAACAAATAACAGTGCAGAGGAGTCAATTTACCATATCATTGGCTTCATATGAGGCCACTGTTTCCTAGTCCCCCACAAGCAGTGGGAACATCTGCATTTGGAATCATTCTAGCTTTCTCTGTTCAGCAGCTTCTCCCCTACATTAACTGTTCTTGTCATTTGGAAGAGGCCAGTTTGGCACCCACGACAATTGTACCCAGAGGTTCAATGAAATCCATCCCTTTTGCTTTTTCCTCCCCATAGAAATACTGCATCAACATTCAATGTTACTGCTGGAGAATATGACCTGAGCTATATCGAGCCAGGAGAGCAAACCCTCCGCATTGATACCATCATCATACACCCATATTTCTCCACCAAGAAACCAATGGATTATGACATCGCTCTTTTGAAGATGGCTGGAGCTTTCCATTTTGGTAAACGAGTTGTCGCTGTTGATTTTTAGGTCCACACCCATGGCATATGGAGGTTCCCAGGCTAGGGGTCAAATCGGAGCTGTAGCCGCTGGTCTGCACCACAGCCACAGCAACTGTGGGATCCAAGCAGGGTCTGTGACCTACACCACAGCTCACAGCAACGCCAGATCCTTGACCCACTGATCGAGGCCAGGGATCGAACCCGCATCCTCATGGATGCAAGTCGGATTCATCCCACTGCGCCACACTGGGAACTTCCTTGGTAAAGACTCGAAACTTATCCTGAGTTGTCTACACCATGGTCTCCAGGACTTCTGTTTCATAACACGTTTCCTGTAGTATAAGTTATGCAGCATATGCCCAAGAATTCTTGAGATATGAATTTGAGGTGGAGGTTCCCCTACCTGAAACCTGTTTTGCTTGTGGCTTTAGACAGGGGATTCTGTGGGGTCAGTAGAGGTTCTTTCTTCCTGTGACAAGTAACCCCTGAAGGTACCAGAGAGAAATATCACAACACTTACAAGGTCTTTGGGGACCCACCTAGATGCCAGTTGGTGAGTGGCTATGGTGTCCCCTCCTCCATGGGTGAAACAAGCCCTTTTCTTTTCTTCAGACCAGTTTGTGGGGCCCATGTGTCTTCCAGAGCCAGGGGAACGATTTGCACCGGGATTTATTTGTACAACTGCAGGCTGGGGCCGTCTGAATGAAGGTGAGCACTGCATGCTCTACTCTTGATCAGATCTCAGAATTTTCTGGTGGGGAATCAGAAAATAGGATTTTTAGAAGACAATCATGTAAACATTTTTTAAAGTAGAGATTATTACGTTGTACTTGGAAATCCAGATCTTTACAAAAGACACAAACGTGAACGGGACATCTTCAACTCAGAAAGGCTGAGAGAGTGCCTTACTGGGGCTCTCGTGTCTGCGTTTTCTAGATGGCGTCGCCCCGCAGGTGTTGCAGGAAGTGAAGTTGCCCATCTTGACCCAAGACGAGTGTATCGCAGCTCTGTTGACTCTACAGAAACCCATCAGTGGGCAGACGTTTCTCTGCACGGGCTTCCCAGATGGAGGGGGAGATGCATGTCAAGTAAGTGGCCTGGTCGGGCTGGCAGGTCCCAGGCAGGTGTTCCCTTGGTTTTGTCATCCATGAGGGGCTGAGAGAAGGATGTAGTTAAGACTGGACTCTGGAAAGTAAGATCAGGAGTGACACAGGGACCGTTTAAACAACCTGTCTTAGCAGAGACTATGAATTCAGAGGATGTCTTCTGCTTTTTCCAAAGGACCAAATAACAGAGGTGATACCAACAGTGAACTCAGGGCACTCCATCCCTGACTTTCCTACTCAGAGGTTTCTGGTTTGTATATAACGGGAGCTTTTCTTCTCTCTGTCCCTCCTGCTAACCGAGACCTGAGGTTGATTATACTCCTGGACAGGATTTCTCTGAGTCTGTAGGATAAGACAGGAGGAGGGAAAATCTGAAATCCGAAGAGAGCCTAGGATGGGGAAGAGGGACGTAGACTCGATAGGCCCCAACGGCATTTAAATATCAACTGTGAAATGTGATTTCCTGTTCTCCCAGGTCTCTGAGTCCCAGGAATTAGAAGCGAAGAAAGTCATCGATCTTTGTCTTGCATCTTTGAGAGGGGGGACTGAGCACTTTGGGGACAGACATGGACAGACAGTGATGATAACAGAGATATGTTCTCCCCACAGGGAGATTCAGGGGGTTCCCTCATGTGCCGGAATGAGAAAGGGATGTGGACTCTGGCTGGCGTGACTTCTTGGGGTTTGGGCTGCGGTCGAGGCTGGAGAAAAAATCTGCAGAAAGATGATCAAGGATCCCCTGGGATCTTCACAGATCTCACTAAAGTGCTGCCCTGGATCCACAGACACATCCGTATTGGTAATCAAGCCAGCACGTAAGGTCGAGAAGCTAGAGCCAGAGAAAGCACCAGCAGAGTCAAGTCAGGACCTCTGAGCAGACAGTCTCTGCTTCTGTTCTTATTGTCTCACATGGGGACTGTGGTATCTACCGAGTCTAAAATAAGGATAAACTATGCTGTGTGGTACAGCATACACATATTCCATGAAATGGGAATACATCCACCCTAGACTTTGTCCAATTTGCCTTTAATTAAAACTAGCTTCGTCTCGTAATATGTTTCCACCACTTACTTCTCAAATATGCCAGCAAGATTCAGCAAGCTAGAGCAGAGATCAGTGGTTTTCAACCAGGGGAATCCCCCCAATCCCCCCCTCCCCGCCCCCCCCCCACCACTCCAGGAGACGATATCTGGAGACATTTTGGGTTATCACAACAGAGAGGCCAGTGCCCCTGGCATCTATGGGGTCAGGGCCGTGGGTGCTTCCAGTCATCCTTCAATGCACAGGAAAGCCCCCCTCCCAAAGCAAAGAGTGATTCGGCCCAAAATGTTAGTCATGCCATAGCTGAAAAAGCCTGGCATAGTGCAGGTACCATGAGCCTGAAAAGGACAGTGTCTATGCACGGCCTTCTACTAGACTGACCAGTGACTGAATTTCAACTTCATTTTTGACTCCAAATCCAACTTACTTGTTTTCTTACCTGGTGGTTTCCAGCATCTAAAAGACTTTTTTTTTCCCAAAAGAGTTAATTCAAATTAATTCAGGAATGACTTGAGTTTGTTTTCGAGCACACATTACACTGGAAGGTACTGGAGTCCTCTGTTCAACTGGTAGTTATCCCTGCATCTCTTTTGTGGTTGTGTGTGTGTTATTTCTATGTCCAGCCTCCCTTTCCATGGAAAGTTAGAGGGGTAGGCCAGATGTCCTCTTCTTCCTTTGTGTCCTTTCCATGCTAACCAGCCTGCTTAATAAAGAGAGCAAAGTCATCTTAAGACACAAAGGCCACTTTTCTGCATTGTCAATCTGTCCTTTCTGTTCTTTCCACAGATTTTATTTTCATTAGCTATCAATTGACTTAAATACCTCTGGACTTTTGAGCCAGGGAGATGCTAACTTCTTGAAATATTTTTCAGGAAACCACAAAATTTGAATTGCACCTTTTTTTCTTTCCCAGGGAAGCGGAGAAAGAGCTCCAGAGGTGGGTACCTCTCATAGCCTGTCCTTCCTGGAGCATGAACTAATCTCTAGCAGTTTTTTGTTTTGGTTTTGGTTTTGGGTTTTTTGTCTTTTTAGGGCCACACCCACAGCATATGGAAGTTTCTAGGCTAGGGGTTGAACCAGAGCTGTAGCTTGTCAGCCACAGCCAAAACAACAGCCACAGCCACAGCAATGCCAGATCCAAGCCCCACCTGTGACCTGTACCACAGGTCACAGCAACACTGGATCCTTAACCCACCGAGAGAGGCCAGGGATTAAACCTCTGTCCTCACGAATGCTAGTCAGGTGCATTACTGCTGAGCCATGCTGGGAACTTCTCTCTAGCATTTCTGAATGTTGGTTCCCCTGGGCATAAAATTGTCACTTGGAGCATCCACAGCGTTCATCCCCGGCTAGTCAGAGCAGTTCCTTTCCCAGCAGGACCTCCAGATTCCCTCACCAGCAACTTCCACATGCCGCAAGCAGGCACCCCTCCAAAAAAAAAAGCTTAGACTCTGCTGAGTCTAAAGTTGACTAATTAGATAAATCAGTTAGAGCTATACTTTCATGCTGCTATAAGGGGATTAAATTGGGGAGGGAAATAATTCAAGGTGGATTTATGAGATTATACATTAGTTCCAAAGACAGGAAAATAAGGCTTGAACTAGGGCAACGGCCAGAGAATGCAAAGAAGGGTATAGAAATGGGAAGGGCTACGACTGGCTCACCACTGAGGTGACGGGTGGTGAGGGAGAAGGAAGCATGAAGGGTGGCACCCGAATTCTGGGCGAGAAAGGCTAAGAAAAGAGCAGGAAAAGTAATTACATGAGAAGTGGCAGCAGTTTTGCTCACGTGGAGGAATGCCACTGGCAGCACAGTAAGTTTCCGGGGAGACATCTAAGGGACGGTTGACAAATCAGAAGTTCAGAAAAGCAGAGATAAAAACATTTGAAATCGATGGTGTGAACGAGATGGGTCAGAGGGCTCATCCAGAGAGAAAGGCAAACTAAGAGGAGAATCTGGGAAACAGCTGTATTCATCGAGTGGAATTATGGAGTCAGAGAAAGAGGGGTGAGGAGGAGAAGTCATAGGATCTCAAGGTCAAGCAGTTATCTACAGGGATCAAAAAAGAATAGGGCATCACAAACGCCAAGATAGGAAAAGGTGTCCTGGAGAAAGGAGGCGAGCGCGAAGAACCAGGAAGCCCTAGTGTCTCTATAGGTTCTGGGGGGCTAGCCAATCACCGTGGGCCTGACTCGAGGGGAAGGAGAGAGCTAGCCAATCACTATGGGCCTGATTCGAGGTGAAGGAGAAGGCTAGCCAATCACCGTGGGCCTGATTCGAGGTGAAGGAGAAGGCTAGCCAATCACTATGGGCCTGATTCGAGGTGAAGGAGAAGGCTAGCCAATCACCGTGGGCCTGACTCAAGTGGAAGGAGAGGGCTAGCCAATCACCGTGGGCCTGATTCGCTGGGCTTTCCCTCCCAGCCTCCTGCAGTGAGCAGGATCGTGTGATTAGAGCGTCAGAAGGGGAGCTGCACTTCCCGGAAAGCCCCTTCCTGTATTACCAGCGCAAGCAGTGAGTAGCCCCTGGCTCCCACCTCCAGTTTGTCTCAGCCCTACTAAGCAGGACAGTGACAGCTGCCTTCTATGGAGAAGTGACACCCTCTCACTGTATCTACCCGCAGGCGGTGTGTCTGGACCCTGTTGGTGCCAGAAGGAATGCACCTGCTCCTCAGTTTTTCCCACTTTGACGCAGAGTCTTGTGCCCACAGCTACCTGTCGATCTATTCGTTAGAAGACGTACTTATTGGTGAGTGGCTTTTCACGTTGTCAAATGGATACTAGCCTTAGGAGGACCGTAGGCCTGGCCCCCAGGCCTCTCTAAACACCGCCCTTCCTGTCTCCCACTTTGAAACTTAGGATTGATGGTGGAAAGGGGTAAAATCTGAGCCGGTGTGATGGCTGTAAGGTCAGAGTGCATTTCAGATGCTGCCACAGCTTCCCTCCCAGCCAGGCTTCCTAGACTCATTGCCAGACCTGGAGCCCATCACGAGTAAAATGTACACATACAGCAGTGCCTCTCACACCTCCCAGGCAGAATGCTGCTCCCCTAAGCATGAAAGTGATTTTATCTGCCTCTCGCAGCTCAGCAGGAAGATACCAGCGGATAACCACCAGTAGGAGACAAAGGTTACTAATTTAAGAAACAGAAATGGGAGTTCTCATGGTGGCTCAATGGGTTAAGATCCCAACGTAGTGTCCATGGGGACACAGGTTCAATCCCTGGCCTCACTCAGTGGGCTAAAGATCCAGTGTTGCTGTGGCTGTGGTGTAGGCCAGCAGCTGCAGCTCCAACTCAACCCCTAGCCTGGGAACGTCCATGTGCTGCACGTATGGACATAAAAAGGAAAAAAGAAAGAAACAGCAATGGAGGGGTGTTTCTGTGGTTCTAAACTGGAGATGATTTTGCCCAGAAGACATTAGGCAGTGTCTTAGAAGCAGTTTTGACCGTCCCAACGGGGGAAGTGTTCCTGGTCTCTGGTGGGTGGAGGCCAGGGAATGCCGCAGAATATGCTGCCGTGTGTGGAGCAGCCTGAACACAAAGAACATTCCAGTTCAAAGCGTCAGCAGGGCTGGGTTCAGAGACCCCAGTTTAGACAAGCCTGCACTATCCCGAAAATTCACTTCCCCCTGGGCCTTTTAAGCGGGTGCTGCTTTCTCAGCTCTGAGCAAAGACTCTCCGTCTTCACGTTGCAGGGAGATTTTGTGGCGAGGTCCTGACTTCATCCGTGCTCATCGGCTCCAACGCTATAAGGCTGAGCTTCGTCTCTGACGCCACAGATTTCGCCGTTGGGTTTAATCTCACCTATAAAGCTCTTAAACCAAACTACCTTCCTGGTAAAACCATTTGCTTCCATCACACACTAGGCAGGCCTTTTGCAGAAATTGAGGCCCCTTAGGAATGAGGCGAGGGGTTGGGAGCTCTGTTCCAAGGCCCACCGGGCTGCACAGCAGAGTGGAGCCCAGGCCAGTGAGACGCGGCTGCAGGGGCACCTTCTGCGGTCCTACTCACGCACACTCGCTGCACCCAGGTGAGCCGAGAGGGCCTGCTGAGCTCCTGAAAACCAGCGCACAGACCTCTCCCTTCTCAGCAGTGCTGCCGGAAGACCCAGTTCAGGTCCAGCCCGTGGGAGACCCAGAGCGGGACGAGCCAGAGTGTCTTCTGTTCCTGGGTGATTCCAGAGCTTGCATGCTCTCCCTTGTGTTGTGTTGCAGATTCAGGCTGCAGCTCCTTAACTATCCTGTTTGAAGAAGGCCTCATTCAGAGTCCTCACTACCCCGGAGACTACAGCAACAAGGCCAGCTGCCACTGGGCTTTTCACGCCCCCAGACATTACCTGGTTAAGGTACCGACTCTGGTGACCCTGACTTTGCCCTGGATCTCCACAGCAGTGCTCACGTTGACGCCACGAAGGCAGAAATTTTTATCTGATGTCTTCACTGCTGTAGCCTTAGTACCTAGAACCTAGCACCTGGCACCCGAGGCTCTTGATAAGTACTTGCTAACAGACCAGCCAAGTATCCCCGTAATTACCCACATTGACCACTAGATGGCAACAGTGTGCTTTTTGTCAACAGAGCGCCTTCCATCTGTACCTGGCAGCTTGTTTCATCAGGGTCTGGTCATTTCTAGAAACAAGCAGTTCTTCCTTATTAATTACACTGCTAACAAAACACTTTATGGGGTGTGGATTACAAAAGTGTAGTGCGGAACAGATTCAGGGACTGGCATGGGGGAATGTCAGGAGGAGGGCCAGGCTGGTTTCAAAGCACGGAGGGCTTGGAAAGTCAGAAAGAAAGGTGTATTTGGCCTTCAGGTTGCAGGGCTTGTAGCCGTTTGTCTGTGTGTTTGCTCACTTCACGTAAGTGGGCCGTCTGCAGGGATTCAGGCGGACGACACTGCAGTCAGGGCGAGGTTGGAATTAGGCCTTTATTTAGAAGCTTTTGTCTTAAAATCACAATTGAAAGCAGGCGTGTGTATGAAGGAGACAAGGAGTTATAAAATAACTGGGAAGAAGAAAGAGTGAGTGAGACCTCAACGTTCTCGTGTATTTAAGAGGCTAAAAGAGATCCGAGGCCCAGGAGAAGCAAATTGGTGCAGTGTTATGACAGTCCAGAGAAAGGAGCCTTTGATTCATAACACAAAACAACCAACCAAAAGAACTCTTGCGCATTTCCCCCACTTGCTTTCAGACTCTAATCGGGTGCTTGGATGTTTTAGAAGGTGCGGCAGACAGGTTTAGCATCTTTTCCTGAGTAACATAACCCACTTGTGAATGCCCGTTAGCATTCTCATCCACGCCCTGGCTCCAAATTCCCCGCTGAATCCAGGGCAGGTACCGCCTTCCTGTGATTTCCTCTGGATGTAATGTGGAGCCTTCTCAGCTCTCCTTTCAGAGCCTGGAGATAGAGGAGAGCGGAGACTGCACTTCCGACTACGTGAGCGTGCGCGGGGCTGCGGAAAGGGAGAAGGAAATCGGTGCGTGTCCCCGGAGCCTCAGCTTCCCCACGTTGCATTCGCGAAATAAGCCCTGGGGCTGAACCCGGTTCCCTTACTGGAACTTCCAGTGGGAGTGTTTGGGGGTAAACAGAACTGAAATGTTAACGTGGTTAAATACACAGTAAAAGGGTGCCCTCTGCCTTTCTGTTTCGAAAATGAATTGTGACCTCCACTGGATAAGTTTATTTCTTAACAGTTACCTAAGGGACAACTTTTTTCTTCTCTCCGATGCCACATCTGTTCTCTGGGCCCTCAATCGTGTCGTGCCTGGACTGGGCTTGGACCAGCTCGGCTGTGTGGCTTTGTCGTTCCTGCCCCAGTGGTGAGCGCCTCCCAGGTCATGTCCATTACATTCCAGTCGGATGAAAACGTGACTTTCAGAGGCTTTCAGGCTATCGTCTCCTTCACTCCTGAAGCAGGTGAGAGGCTGGAGCCCCAACTGATGATGTGGGAGAAGGCAGCTTGTCGATCCCGGCATGGTTACAGCTGGATCACTGTTCCGAGTCCGAATCCTGGGCACACACAGGTTGCTCTCAGTCTCTGGTTTCATGTGAGGTGCTGATTCAGGTCACCTTATTGAATATATGTTGTTGATTCATTAGCATGGAACTTGGCTGGTGCCACTGCAGCTTGTGTCCGAACGAAGCTTATGCATCGTGTGTTTTTACTGCTTTAGGCACAACCCATGTTCTTTGGACTTGGGAACACCAGATGGCACTTCAGCGCTATGCTGAGGGCCCTGCCAACAGCAAAATCAAAGGGCACACAGAAGCAAAAAGCAAAACAAAACGCAAAGTGGTGCCAACAGACCATGGAAAGCACACTGGTTTATAGTATGAGAGTTGAGACTGGAGAGCAGAGCGTTGCCTCACTAGACCTCAGCCAGGACACATGGGCCAGGGACTCGGGTTCTTCACTGCCTGCACGTATCTGTGCAAAACCGGGTTTGCAGTTACAGATAAACGTTAGCCAGTGGAGTTCCCTTTGTGGCTCAGTGGTTAACGAATCCGACTAGGAACCATGAGGTTGCAGGTTCGATCCCTGGCCCTGCTCAGTGGGTTAAGGATCCGGCGTTGCCATGAGCTATGGTGTAGGTTGCAGACGCGGCTCAGATCCTGCGTTGCTGTGGCTGTGGCAAAAGCTGGCAGCTACAGCTCCTGTTAGACTCCTAGCCTGGGAACCTCCATATGCCTGGGTGCGGCCCTAGAAAAGGCAAAAAAAAAAAAAAAGACAAAAAAAAATGTTAGCCAGTAAGTGACTTGGAAAACATGGGATCCATGGAGACTGAAGATCAACTGTGTGTCAGGATCTGGGCCTGTCCTTGCTGGATGTGTGACCTAAGAGTCATTCAAGACTCACCCTCCTCCGTATCACAGCGAGAGACTAATACAGGCCTGGCGAGAATGCAGTGAGGACTAAGTCAGGGTACACTTGGCCATGAGCAAGTGTGTGCGAGACACAAAAGGGAGTCTCAGAAACATGAAATATCCTCCCCACCCCCCGGTTCCTGGACCCTTGAAGACACAGCTTCCCTGCAAGCTCTCACACCCACACACGCTCTGGCCAAATCCTGCAAAGCCAGTTATTGGCGTCTCAAGTTGTTCATTCATCTGAGGCAGTTAGTGGTTAACCTGCAAATGCAGGTTCTAGTCAAAATTACTCCACTTTCCAGTTGAAATACCCAGACGGCCCGACTCACTGAGACGCCCCAGAATTCTGGCGATAATAATTTTCTGATAAATCCTAAACACCAGCGTGGCTTGTGTGATCTGAGCACCTGTGTTATGCTTGTGCCCAGATTTTCTCATCTCCGGATTAGAGAAAGAATCAGTGTTTCTGGAGACGCAGGATGTCCTCCGTGAGCCACCGAGTACTTCGGGTAAGATGTGTTGGAGGATGAGATGCACACAGAGTGTATTAGTCAGGCTTTGACCAGAGAACTCCCAAAAAGATACATCGGGTCCTGACCTCCGGTACCAAAGGTCACATCCATGACCTTGATTGGAGATAGAGGGCTTACAAGGCAGTCAGGTGAAAACGGTATCATGAGTGTGGGTCCTGATCCTTATAAAAGGGGACACTTGGCGAGAGAGACACATGCACACCCAGAGGACATCCTAAGGACGTGAAGGCCGAGGCTGGGGTGACGCATCACCTGCGAACTAGGAACACCAGAGATGGCCGGAAGCCGCCAGAAGCTGGAGAAAAGGCATGGAGCAGGTCTCCATCACCGCCCTCAGCAGGAAGCAACCTTCCCCCGACCTTGATCTTGGACCTCTAGGCTCCAGCACTGGGACACAATAAAACCTTGTCTTCTAAGCCACCTGTCTGATACTTGTTACCGGAGGCCCAGCGAGCTAGTGCAGGGGAACTGGCTTTCGTGGTGGCGGGGCTGACTAAGCAAGCAGTCCCTAAGGCGGGCGAACAAAACGGGGAAACTCAGGACACTGGAATTCCACAGGTGTGGGTTGAGGCAGAATTTCTTCTCTCTTCGGGGGAGGCTTCAGCTCTGCTTTTAAGGCCTTTCCACCCAGTGACGTCGGGCCCATCCAGGTCAGCCAGGCTGGTCTTCCTTTCCCAGCATCAGCTGATCACGCGCTTCTTGTGTTACATCTGCACAATCGCTTCGGGGCCACGTCTAGATTAATGTTTGACTGAATAACCAGGGGCCGCAGCCTAGCCAAGCTGCACGTCAGAAAAAGCCATCACATAGAGCTGGGTGGCTGTTGTCCTTTTGCTCAAAGTAACACTGAAATATTTCCATCAGAGGGTCAAAATCCCCACCTCGAGAGATGGATCCGGTAGCAATAGCTGAATGCTCTGCCAGACTGTGGTCTGACTCATAGATCCATCCACAGGGACAAAAGTGAGTGAGCCACTGTGTCTTCATGTGAGTGAATACTAAGAAGCACTGGGCTTTCTCTTTTCCTTGTTTCCTCGGTGACATCCACTGACATACACGTGGGAATCGTGGTGAGGGCAGGCAGAGGCCAGAGGTTGAGAGGATTTTCATAGTTGGCCATTTTGATAGGTTATCACAGGAAAGGTCATGCACCTTATTTTAAATTGTTTCACTGTTTGAGTTTTCTAAATTATCTGCCACATAGGACACAGAGTAATAGAGAGCGTGGAGGGGGGTATTCCTTGTGACGAAGAGGGACAGAGGTGGTGTGTCTTTTTGTTCTGGCTTCTCGGACCTCTTGATGCATAGCTATGCTGGGTGGAAATTCTTTGTAAAGTGTGTCTGCAGTGGTTGCTTCTCTCGGCCACCAAGGGGGTACAAAGCCATTTCTGTCAGCCTAAACCCCATGCAGTGTTTGTCAGGGAGTCTCCTAACAATGCTTGGCTCGATTTATTCATCATTTTATCCCCAGCACCTACCACAGTGCCCAGAACACAGGCGATGCCAAATAAATATTGGACAAATAAAACGGAAACAACCCACAGAGAGCTCCTGATATAAAACCTCAGTAAGAGAGACTTTCCTGATTCTCTGCCTGAACTCGCAGCTACTTTAGAGCCTTCTTCGCTCAGACAAATACTCATAAAAACTTAGGAAGGACCAGAAAGAGTTTACATGGTCCTGCTGTAAATAACACACCTCACCTGGATTCCTCGGGCCGTGCAATAGGCGATTTTGTCCTTCATTTTTATTGTACAATTTTTCAAGTCCGCAGAACACATGGAAGGATCATACAGTGACACGTGCTTCTCCTTCGCTTCTGTCCCTCATTTACTGACATCCCATTAGATTGTCTTGATACTCATTTGGTGCCCTCTCTGGGCAAGTCTCTGTACCAGAGCCCCGGGCGTGGCGGAGGCAAAACAGAGAGGAACAAATAGGTCCGGACTTATTTTCAAGGAATTTGTAGTCTAATAAGGAAATTGATATGTACAAATCAGAGTAGCTGTATGTCAAACTAAGATCATTCAAAACTTATATATAGTGTTAGATATTAGGCTTTGGGGGAGTAGAGACTGGACTGGGCTCCTAAAGGGTTTTCTGGGCTTCTGCTAGTCTGTTTCTTGATCTGGTTCAGGTTATATTTTTTGAGCAGAAAACTCAAGTACTTGATCACTTGAGCATTTTTCTGGGGGTATGTGAGACTTCCATAAAATTGACAACCAAAAGGGGAACTTGCACAGGAAACCATGATACAAGAAAATCTTGAAATAACTCCTGGATGAGATGCTTGGGAAGCTAGCATTGAATCCGGGACCACGAAGATAATTAGAAGGTCACCATCATCCTGTGCACTGTGGGAACCTCGGATGATTTTGGTCAGGAGAGTGACGTGACCGGAACAAGCACTCTTGGGCGGTAAATTTGGGAGTGAGAGGAGGGTGAGGAAAGCTTAACCGCAGGGAGATTAGTCCGAGTGAGCAGTGCTAAAGACCCAAGCCCAAAGGGATGCAAGATATATGGGAATATAGGATCTAACATGCTTGGGGACTAGATAAGTGGGGCAAAAAAGAAGGGGAAGTCAAGGGCAAAGTTGATACTTTACTCGGGTGAAACGTCTAGTTTACATACACATTACACGAAAAACATTTTTCATTATTCCCAGGTGCCTATTAGAGTTGCCAGCGCAAAGGAGATGCTCAGACCTGGACCGGATGGTGACAAGCATCATGGGTAATAAAGATGTGTCTTCTTGGCCCCCTTCCCCTCCCCTTCCAGGTCCCTTTCCAGCCAGACCGTGGGAGGCAGGAGGCCCCAGTCAACTCTTGGCCGTAACAGGTCAGTCTGCAGATTGCCCCTGGGCCTCTCCGCAAAGACCTGGCTCATTGCTTCACTAGAGGGTAAGGACACCCGGGGAACGGAACGTGGGGGCAGCTGGTGGTCTGAGTTAGTGGATGATTAATTCTTCCGCAGGTACTTCTGACATCCATCAGGGTCTGCTCCCACGTCCCCTCTCCCCACCGCCCTGGGCATGTCGCCTCCCCAGGCAGAACTTGAGTTCCTTCAATGGCAGAAACCTTCTTCCCCTCTCACAGGGCTTCCAGCATATTTTAATTAAACATAAGTCTGGTTGTTAGGTAGAGATATACTTATTTGATCATATCTTCCTTCCCAGGATTTTAAAATGAGAAATGAATACTGAATTTTGTGAAATACCTTTAGCACTTATTGAAATGACCAAATGTTTTCCTCCTTTGGCATATTAAGCTATGATATCGAAATCAATAGATTTCCTAATATTCCTGCCTGCCAGAATCCCACTCAGACGTGGTACATTCATCTTTCAATGTCCTGCTGGGCACTGTCGATGAATATTTCACTTAGATTGTTGCATCAGCCTTCATAATTGAATTGGACTTTTGCAGAGGTTCTCAGGACAGGTCCGGAGATCCCTTTAAGGGCTCTGCAAGGTCAAAGCAATGTTCATAGTAACACTGAGACGTTACTCTCCCCTTTTACTCACGTTCTCATGTGAGTGTGCAGTGGAGTTCTCCAGGTTTTTGCTACATACTATGTGATATCTCAACAGATTGCATGCAAAAGCAGATAGGAAATCCCATCTGTCTTCCGTTTAGCCAGACTTTAAACAGTTTTGAAAAAATGTGAAACAATGCCAGTTTTATTTAAATTTGTTGTCTTCAAAAGTGTAGCTATTTGAACACATGCTAGTTATGTTCATACCTAAAGGTTTCCTCATGGTTGTCGTAAATAAATTAAAAATTGCATAATCTAACCCACGCACCTACAGTCAACTAATCTATGACAAAGGAGGCAAGAATATACAATGCAGAAAAGAGAGACTGTTCCATAAGTGGTGCTGGGAAAACTGGACAGCCACGTGTAAAAGACTGAAGTTAGAACACTTCCTAATACCATACACAAAAATAAACTCAAAATGGCATAATCTAAAAAAATTCTGCTTTATTATTTAATATATTAACTAGTGATAAATATTATACAAACAAAAGCTCATTAGAATTCTCAGTGATTTTTTTCAAAGTATAAGATGTCCTGAGACATCTTAAAAAAAAAAAAGTTTGAGAACTGCTGGCTCCAGTTTTCTTTCTATTGTCTGCCTTTGTCAGACTTTGTATCACTGTTCTTCATGAAAAGAACGGAAGCAATTTCCTTCATTTTTTTTTAATTAACGTATAAGTGACAGAGGACATATTAGTTTTGAGTGTACATCATAATGATGTTTGTATTTTTGTGACATGACCATTACAATAAGCGCAGTTAACTTCTGCCACCACATGTAGTTTCAAAGTTTCTCCTAGTGATGAAAACTTGTAAGCTCTATGGTCTTAGCAGCTTTCTCTTCGAGCGTCCTTGCTTGCTCTGTGCTTTGCATAAATGTATAACAGGAGAATAATTAACAATCATGTCACGTAATTACATATACTAGACATTTGTTCCTTGAAAACTTAATGGTAACTATCTCAATTTCCTCCATTGTTATTGGTTTTCAGGTTTATAAATTTCATCTTCAGTAAATTTTGATAATTTATAATCTCCTAGTTATAACTCTAACACTCAGATTTTCCCACTCATTGTGTTGGACAAGTCCTTTCCTTATAATCCCTTCTGTTTTTGTGATATTTTCTATTTTCACAATTTTGCATATTTTTAGTTTTTTTTTTTTTTTTTTAGGGCCTTGCCTGAAGCATATGGAGGTTCCCAGCCTAGGGGCTGAATCAGAATCAAAGCTTCAGCTTCAGGTCTGCACCACAGCCACAGCAACACAGGATCTGAGCCGTGTCTGCAACCCACACCACAGCCCACAGCAATGCCAGATCCTTAACCCACTGAGTGAGGCCAGGGATCTAACCCACATCCTTATGGATATTACTTGGGTTCTTAACCCACAGAGCCACAATGGGAACTCCTTAAATCCTTTTTTAAAAATCAGACTAGCTAGCGTCTTGTCATTTTACAGCGATTTTACTTTTATTTTAGAAAGCAGTTCAGTTTTTGTAATGAACCTGTTTCCTCTGACTGCACCCTCTTGAGTCACTTCAGCTGACCCATACAGGCAGACTGAACCCAGGCCCTGGGGACCAGGGCTCTGAGATACTTCCTGCTGGTGACAGACAGGCACAGCTACAACCCACGCTGACACTGAAATGAATCTTTGAGATCGGATTATGTTCCCATTAGATCTCTGGACTCAAGAGATGTCAGAGACTCGTGTGATGCCAGAGCCTGGCTGTGTGATGCCAGAGCCTGGCTGTGTGAAGACAGACTGCTACATGTTTCTGACCTGGGATCGTCTGTGTCATGAGAAGAGAGAACATTATCCGGAACCTGGCGGGGCTGCTGGTGAGGCTGACTGCTGCCTTTGCAGAGGTCAAGGTGGCAGCCTGGCTCTCCCTCTGACCCCAGGGCTCCTTGCAAAGCCACCCCTAACCCCATGTATGTTAATGCAGCCATATCTGAGATCCCTTCTCATTTTCTGGCTGCCTGAGTGGTGAAGGCAGATGTCCACAATTTGGCCAAAGGTTCCCCTCGGGAGAGAAGCCTGGGGGGGCTCTCTTCTCTCCAGCCAGCCTGACCTCTGCCTTTCACCGCAACGGTCGCAGCCCCGTGGTGTTGACCGCGGCTTGGTCCTAGATGCGACCGGTGGGAACACGGGGTTCGGACTGAATTCGCTTTCCCTTTCTAAGGAGAGAAATGGGGAGAGTCTGGGAGCCAGTTCTGGTTTGTGGGGGTGGGGAGTCCCCAGTGGGGGCCCTCTTCTTCCCCGGGACCTCCTGCTGCCCGAAGGTCAGCTCTGCTTGTTTCCAGCCCCAAAACAGAGGGTTGGGAACAGTCACTTAGGAAACTCCCCCCCCAGGCCTATGTCTGCCTGGTGCCACGTGGGGCCCTGACAGCACCGGGATGAGTGGGTCCTATGCATCATGGTGACCAGGAACCCACACTTCGCGTTGCCCGTCTTTGCGGGGGATTGAGTCCCCCTTCTTCCCTGGGCCTGTTTACCCTCCTTTTGTCTCAGCAGAAAAGGCCCGTGGAGCCACTCGAAAGCCACCCTGCCTCCTGCAGCATCACCGCCCCCCCTGGACCCGCTTCACTTGAATCGGCCTCGTCCAGATCCGTGTGCCAGAGAGAGGCGACAGGCATCTGCTTCGGGGTGGGCACAGCCGGGTCCGAGATCGGCCCCTCGCACGGGCGTCCTGGGAACCTTCCAGCTCACGGCCCTGCAGACCCCGCACCCCCACTCCTCTCGGCGCTTCTCACGCTGCCCCCCCACCCCGTGTGAACGGGTGAAAGAAAAGAAATCCTGAGGCTTGTCGAGCCGCAGTGACAGTCCCCCCACAGCTGAGACAGCTCGCGCTGGACTGAGTCCCAGCACGGCCCTCCTTCCCGCGTCCCCGCGCTCTGCTCTGCGGTCACGCCGCCCTCCCGCCCCACAACCCATCCTCGTGTCCTTCGTTCTTTCGCGAGGTCACGTTCAGATTTTCACGGAGCCCCGTCTTCCCACCAAATTCTCAGGGAGGCTCTGGGATGCAGAAGCTAATAAAACCCCACCCGGGTTTCTAGCCTAGGATTTCGGTTCTGTGTGTGACTGCCTGCCGCATGTCCCCACGGACACTGGGTCAGGTTCTAACCGGCTGAACCACAGTGGGAACTCCTGCTTTTTTTTTTTTCTTGTTTGTTTTTAATAGAAATTTCCCCCACGAACAAAATTCTTTTCTGAAAAACTCTTCTTTTAGTCCCTGTGAGAGGCGAGGAAGCGGAGGCTGGGACACGTTAGTGCACAGCCAGCGTCCTGGTCGTGTCCAAGTAGGGACAGAAATGCTCTTTCAGTTCTTTCTCTCCGGCGTTTTCCCCTCTTCCCGCCCAGAGCCCAGCAGTCCTCCTAGGACGGGTCTGAGGCTCCCAGTCCCAGGCCGGCAGCCCCGCCAGGACCTGTGCAGATGGAACATACGCCTGGAAGCTGCATTTGTTCCCGGCTGTCTCCACAGCCCAACTGTGAACTCACAATTACCTGCTACCTTCTGGAGGCTCTAACCCAGCCCCTGGCACAACAGATGCTGTTTGGGAAGAGATGAGGCAACTGCTGTAAACACGGGGCGGGGGTGGGCTCGCATCGTTGGCGTAGCTCTGTAGACAGAGCTGCTCTGGAAGCTTCCTCCAGCTGGAGGAGGAATAACAACAATGGCTGTTCTTTGGCTCCTCCCAAACATGCTGTTTCTGGAAAATTCTGGTCGTTCTCAGCATCACAGTTCTCTTGTCTTTCCACAGTCTTACCCCATCCGGCCTACAGCAGCCTGTGATTGCCAGGAGCACGCAGACTTCTCCTTGCCACGTTTCTGTTGGACAAGTCAAGGCCCAGACGGTCCAGAAAGCGGTGTTACCGTTGCTTTACATCCATCTGCAGTGCTCGGCGGGGAATTCTGATCAGGTAGCATCAGTGAACATTAGCTTAAAATCCTTGAAGAAGGGAACCAAGCAAACTCTAATTCAAGTAATACTTCGCTGAGGTCATGACCGGTTGCTTGGAGTGGGGTGGGCCTTGCATCTGCGTTGTGTTAGCAAGTTCACTGAAGTCAACTACATTTGTCCTTTGTTCGAGACGACATTTTTGCACAATGCACAGAGGACAATGCCAGGGCGCAGGGGGAGGGATGGAGGGGGTGGCCACTCGTGTGGCTTGGCCGTGACAGCCAGCTAAAGACGTGGCCATGCAGCAGGAGGCTGCTGAGCGAAGTTATCACGTTAGAAAAGAAAGCCGTTCTTAGGGCAGTGGGCGCATCAGGCCTAGAGGAGAGGCCACCTCCTGCCTTCTCTGACCCAAGTCACAGGAAATAAACCCAAGTATAAATAAACAAACCCTAAGAGACAAACGATAGTTCATTTAGCGTACACGTTGTCTACTCGTTTTCAACAGCACAGATTTATTCTCTCAATTCTGAAAGAACTGGTTCATGTCAGGAGATTTGTGGAAGATGAGCCAGAATCCAGAATTATAAAGCCAGCTTCACTGAGATAAAGTCCAGGCATCAGCAGGGCTCGTCCCTTTCAAGCACTCTAGGGGAAATCCTTTTCTTTGCCCTTTTCAGCTTCCTTGGTTTGTGCCCCCCTCCCCCATCTTCAAAGCTTATCACTCCGATGGCTGCTTCTGTCATCACATCACCTCCTCCTCTGTCCCCTCCAGTGTCCTTCTTATAAAGAATACTGCGATCGGGTTGGGCCCACGAGACAATCCAGCATCATCTTCTCAACCCAAGACCTTTAACCTAAGTGCAGATACAGAGTCCCTTGTACTGTAGAAGGCTCGTTCCCAGGTCCCCGGACTGAGGATGTGGTGCATTGCCGAGGCCGGGCAGTGGGGGGAGGCTGTTACTGTCCTGCCACAATTTAAGCTTCAGATGGCCAGAGGGGCTCATTTGTTCAAAGGCTAAGATAGAAAGAAATCATTTTCAAAGTTAAAAGTTAGTGAAAAGCCCACAGCAGCCTGGAAATTTAAGGGGCAAATCCTTCAAGGGCTCACCTTTGTTACATTAACTGCTTAGTTAGGAGTTCCCGTTGTGGCTCAGGGGGTTAAGAACCCAAGTAGTATCCATGAGGACACGAGTCCAATCCCTGGCCTTGCGCAGTGGGTTAAGGATCCAGGGTTGCCGTGAGCAGTGGTGTAGGTCGCAGACACAGCTTGGATCTGGCGTTGCTGTGGCTGTGGTATAGACCGGTGGCTACAGCTCCAATTCAGCCTCTAGCCTGGGAACCTCCATATGCCATAGGCGTGGCCCTAAAATAAATAAGTAAATATTCAAGATGTATAATTACAAACTGAAGTAACAGCTCTGAATAGAATAAAATACGTACATCTTAAATTGGGCCATCAGAGCAGGCATCTCTAAGGGAGTCATATTTGAACTGAGAACCAAACAAGAGTGAAAAACAAACAGCTGTTATAAATTATTGAAATTAGAGAAGTATGGTACTGTCACAGGGGCTGAGCGACTAAATCAATGTTAGAGAACAGGGAGGCCGGAACCAGACTCACACACGTATAGACACTGATAAATGACAGGGGTGGCATTGCAGGCTAGTGACCAGATGTGAGCAATTCAATCAATACCAAGAGACCAAGATAACACATTTTCCATATAGAAAAAAATTAAACCGGATCCCTACTTCACTTCATACACAGAAATCAATCCAGATGGTTGTGAAGCTTAAGTAGAAGGAAAAAGTCTTTTAAGACAAAATATAGGATAATTTCATTTTGTGAACTGTGACAGCTGTTCTGCAAGCCTTGGGTGTGCATAGACAAGTCACAAAGCATTCACCATGAAGGCAAAAGTTTGAAGATTGATACATTTGGCCACACAAAAATTACAAACTTCTGTTCATCCCAAGGCAGAGAGGGAGAGGGAGAGAGAGAAAGGGAGGAGGAGGAAATCTTTGCAACTGAAGTCACTGGCAAAGAAGCAGTCTCAAAGATATATACATAAAGACCCTTAAAAAACGGTAGGAAAAAAAAATACAAAAGTGGGTAAAAGTCATGAGCAGACTTTTTTTTTTTTCAGAGAAAGAAACTGCATGGGAAATAAACCTATGAAAGATGTTCAATCCCCTGAGCAATTAGGTAATGAAATTAGTTCCTAAGCCAGCATTTCACGTTTAAAAGATTGCCAAAAACTAAGGTATTTGACCATAAATCCTCACTCCCGCAGGTGTGTATGGGGTTGGGGGTGCTGTGTGCCGCGGGGGCGGGTGAGAGCCCATTCTTGGCTTCTCTGTCCAGCTCAGGCCCCGCAGGCTGGGACTTGCGTTGCTACAGACAGTGGGAGAACTGGTGTGGGAGGGGCAGCCGAGGTTCTAAAACCTGCTGTGAAGCAGCCCCATAACCTTCTATGCCTCCTCTTTTGGTCTGGTGTCGGGTACCAACCGCCTCTGTCTCAATAGAGAATGAACTTGTTTGACTCAATCGTACCCCAATCCCACAAACACCTGTCCCAGGACCGGGCTGCGGGTGGGAGCTCGTGGATGTTCATTGAATATTCCTGTGCGCTTTTAATTGGCCCCATTCCGGGTTAATTTAACTAGCGTCCCCTTCCTCCAGCTCTGCCGCAGTTTCAACAAGCGGAGGAGCGGCGGATCTCGGCCCGGGCTGCTCGGAGTGCGAGCCGAGCGGGACAGGATCGATCGGGAGCCTCGGAACAAAACAAGGTGTGTTAAATCTGGAGCGATGCGGCCGGGTGGGCCGGGCGGCCCTCGGGGGCAAGGTCGGAGCGGAGCCGGGGTCCCGGGGGAGAGAGCCTTCTGACCCGGCCCTCGGGGTGGGCGCAGCCGAGGTGCCCCGCGCGCCACCGCCGGTCCCCGGCGCGCGTCTCCTGGCCTGACCCCACCCGCGTCGGCCGGGTCTCCCAGCCAGCACCCCCGCAATATGTTGGGTGTCTCGTTTAGGGTGGGTTCCTGGGCCGACGGCGGGTGGGCAGGGACCGGAGACGCCGCGGGGTGCTGGTAGGACCCGGCGGGTTGGCCCTCGAGGGGCAGCTGGGGGGGTGCGG
>PVHT021183549.1:847390-884168 GCA_004024745.2 Catagonus wagneri
GGTGGATGGATGGAAGGGTGGGTGGATGGATGAAATGGATGGGTGGATGGATGGAAGGGTGGGCGGGTGGACGGGTGGAGGGAGGGAAGGGTGGGTGGTGGGAGAGACGGAGAGAAGGACGGATGGAAGGGTGGGTGGAGGGAGAGATAGAGGGAAGGATGGATGGAAGGGTGGATGGGGGGAAGGAAGGATGGAAGTAAGGATGGGTGGATGGAAGGATGGAAGGTGTGAGGCCCACCTTGACCTCACCCTGCCTCCCTGCCCCAGAAGAAAAGGTCCAGTTATTCCTCAAGGATGTGCTTTGGGCACCAGAGAACCAGGGCTGGCCCAGGAGGCCCTCCTGGCTTGCTCCTCTGCCTTAAAATGGTGCAGCACTCCCTTAGGTGGACTTGCCTCCTGGGAGTCTTCCCATGATGTTGGCAGGTTCTCAGTCAAGAGCTGTAGACCTCAGAATTATCCTTTGTGTTATCAGGGAAGTTTACAGTTAAACCATACAAAGAGAGTGAGTCTGAAAATAGAGTGGCCCATCACCTGGGAATGATCGCTGGGGGCACAGGTAGGAAGCTATGGGGGCTTCATTCCTGGGGCGAGCCCTGGGGCCTTTCTGGTTTGGAGTCATCTGATCCTAGAAGGGTGATGCTAGGATCACCCCTCCCTGGTAGTTTGCAGTGGGAACACAGGGTTAATGGTCCGGACACTGACTGTTAGCACTGTCCCCTCACCCTGTGAGCTTCCCCTGGAGGGAAGAGGCTGGGGGCTGGGCTGGGCGGGCCCATATGTGCTCTCCCAAGGGCTCCTGGATCCTTTTGAGCCTAACGCTCCCCACCCCTGAAAGATGAGAGCAAACATGTAACTATGACAAGCCGGGCACCACAGTGGATGCTTTTTAAAGCAGCACATTGACTGTCATGAATTCTGCTTTACAAATGAGGACCTGAAGAACTCAGACTGAGAGTGATGGAGCCCGCTAACTCTGTTGCAGGCATCACGCCCATGCTGCAGCTCATCGGCCGCATCACCAGGAGGCCCGGGGACAGGACCAGGATGTCACTGATCTTCGCCAACCAGGTCAGTTCTGCTGAGTCTGCCGTGAGGGGTAGGAACGTCCCACTGTTGGCTGAGGAGGGCCTCTGCACTCTCCCTGCCCAAAAATCGCCGAGCTCCTCCGTGATTGTGGGAGGGCTCACCGGGCACAAGTAAGGTAGCCAGAGAAGCCAAGGCCAGGCCGGATTTTCCATTGTTCCTGTTTTTAATTTTGTCTCCCCAGCCAACCCTGAGCACCCAGCTTTCCTTCCTTCTTTAATGCATAAGTCTGGGCTTTTCCTAATGTAAAATCATAGATGCCTTTAATGGAAATTTCAGAAAATTCAGAAGCATAAAAATATTTTACTTTTTTTTTGGTCTTTTCTCTACTCATTGGTATACAGTCATAATTACATATGTGTTGTGTGTATGTAGTTTTTCACTTTTAGTTTTTTCATGCAACATTACCACAGAGGCATTATCTTCTCATTAAAACCCTTTATAGTTCCATTTTTCTGTATCAAGTCACACCATCACTTACTAAATCTCCTCCTACATTCAGGTTGTTTTCAGTTGTAAATGATAGTGATGAATAATTATGCCTAGGCTCCATCACTTAGATGATCTTCTTAAACAGAAACCCAGAAGTGGAATTATTGGGATGGGCTGTGATGCATATTTTTTTTAATAATTTTTATTTTTTCCATTATAGCTTATTTACAGTGTTCTGTCAGTTTTCTACTGAACAACAAGGTGACCCAGTCACACATACATGTATACATTCTTTTTTCTCACATTATCATGCTCCAAACACAAGTGCCCAGATGTAGTTCCCAGTGCTATACAGGAGGATCTCATTGCTTATCCATTCCAAAGACAATAGTTTGCATCTAATAACCCCGAATTCCCAGTTTCTCCCCCTCCCTCTTGGAAACCACAAGTGTGTTTTCCAAGTCCTTGATTGTCTTTTCTGTAGAAAGGTTCATTTGTACTGTATATTAGATTTCAGATATAAGTGATATCATATGGTATTTGTCTTTCTCCTTCTGACTTACTTCACTCAGTATGAGGGTCTCTTACTTCCATGCATGTTGCTGCAAATGGCATTATTTCATTCTTTTTTATGGCTGAGTAGTAGTCCATTGTCTATATATACCACATCTTCCGAATCTAACCATCTGTCACTGGACATTTGAGTTGTTTCCATGTCTTGGCTATTGTGAATAGTGCTGCAGTGAACATGCGTGTGCAAGTGTCTTTTTCAAGGAAATTTTTGTCTGGATATATGCCCAAGAGAGGGATTGCTGGCTCATATGGTAGTTCTATGCATAGTTTTCTAAGGTATCTCCATACTGTTTTCCCCAGTGGTTGTACCAGCTTACATTCCCACCAACAGTGCTGGAGGGTTCCGTTTTCTCCACACGCCCTCCAGCATTTGTTTGTGGACTTATTAACGATGGCCATTCTGACTGGTGTGAGGTGGTATCTCGTAGTTTTGATTTGCACTTCTCTAATCATCAGAGATGTTGAGCATTTTTTCATGTGCTTGTTGGCCATCTGCATATCTGCTTTGGAGAAATGTCTATTCAGGTCCTTTGCCCATTTTTCAGTTGGGTTGTTGGCTTTTTGCTGTTGAGTTGTATAAATGGTTTGTATATTTTAGAGATTAAGCCCTTGTCAGTTGCATCACTCGACACTATTTTCTCCCATTCTTTAAGTTGTCTTTTAGTTTTCTTTTTGGTCTCCTTTGCTGTACAAAATCTTGTCACCTTGATTAGGTCCCATTAGTTTATCTTTGCTTTTATTTCTGTTGCTTTGGGAGACTGACCTGAGAAAACATTTGTAAGGTTGATGTCAGAGGATGTTTTACCAATGTTTTCTTCCAGGAGTTTAATGGTGTCTTGTCTTATGTATATTTAAGTCTTTAAGCCATTTTGAGTCTTTAAGCCATTTTGAGTTTATTTTTGTGCATGGTGTGAGAGTGTGCTCTAGTGTCATTGATTTACATGCAGCTGTCCAGGTTTCCCAGCAATACTTACTGAAAAAGACTGTCCTTTTTGCATTTTATGTTCTTGCCTCCTTTGTCAAAGATTGACTGTAGGCATCTAGGTTTATTTCTGGTTTCTCTATTCTGTTCCATTGTTCCGTATGTCTGTTTTGGTACCAGTAGCACACTGTCTTGATTACTGTGGCCCTGTAATATCGCCTGAAGTCTGGGAGAGTTATGCCTCCTGCTTGGTTTTTGTTCTTCAGAATTGCTTTGGTGATTCTGGGGCTTTTGTTGTTCCATATAAGTTTTTGGATTGTGTGTTCTAGTTCTGTGAAGAATGTCATGGGTAATTTGATAGGGATTGCATTGAATCTGTAGAGTGCTTTGGGTACTATGGCCACTTTCACAATATTGATTTTTTTTTTTTTTTTCGGCCCGGGAGCATGGAATATCTTTCCATTTCTTTGTATCGTCTTTGGCCTCCTTGATTAATGTTTTGTAGTTCTCTGCATATAAGTCTTTCACATCCTCGGTCAGGTTTATTCCCAGGTACTTGGTTTTTTGGGGGGTGTTAATTTAAAAGATAAAATATTTTGGTATTCTTTTTCTAATATTTCATTGTTATTATACAGAAATGTGATTGATTTCTGAAGGTTAACCTTATATCCTGCTACTTGGCTGAATTTGTTGATCAGTTCAAGTAATTTTGGGGTTGAGTCCTTGGGGTTTTCTATATATAGTATCATGTCATCTGCATAGAGTGACAGTTTTACCTCTTCTCTTCCTATTTGGATGCCTTTTATTTCTTTCGTTAGTCAGACTGCTGTAGCTAGGACTTCCAATGCTATGTTGAATAACAGTGGTGATATTGGGCATCCTTGTCTTGTTTGAGATTTTCATGGGAAGGCTTTCAGCTTTTCTCCATTGAGTATTATATTTCCTGTGGGTTTGTCGTAAATGGCTTTTATTATGTTAGGGTACGTTCCCTCTATACCCACTTTTGTAAGAGTTTTGATCGTGAGTGGATGTTGGACTTTGTCAAATGCTTTTTCTGCATCTATGGAGATGATCATGTGGTTTGTGACTTTTCTTTTGTTAATGTGGTGTATGACACTGATTGATTTGCGTACGTTGACCAGTCCTTGTGCACCTGGGGTGAATCCCACTTGGCTGTGGTGTATGATCTTTTTTATATGTTGTTGGATTTGTTCAGCTAAAATTTTGTTGAGCATTTTTACATCTATATTCATCAGAGATACTAACCTACAGTTTTCTTTTTTGGTAGTATCATTGTCTGGTTTTGGTATTAGGGTGATGGTTGCACCATAGAATGTCTTTGGGAGCGTTCCTTCTTCCACCCTTTGGAAAAGTTTAAGGAGCATGGGTATGAGGGTTTTTTTTTTTGGTTACTGACTGAATTTTGTTACAATTATTGGTGTACAAATATCATCACAACCAAATTTTAAATTATTTCCATCCCAAACCCTCAGTGCATCTCTCACCCCCACAACTTGTCTCATTTGTAAAGCATAAGTTTTTCCAAAGTCTGTGAGTCAGTATCTGTTCTGCAAAGAAGTTCATTGTGTCCTTTTAGATTCCACATGTAAGTGGTAGCATTTGATGTTGGTGTCTCATTGTCTGACTGGTTTCACTTCACATGATAATTTCTTGGTCCATCTATGTTGCTAAAAATGCTATTATTTCGTTTCTTTTAATGGCTGAGTAATATTCCATTGTGTATATGTACCACATCTTCCATGTCCATTCCTCTGTTGAAGGGCATTTAGGTTGTTTCCATGATTTGGCTATTGTATAGAGTGCTGCAATGAACATTGGAGTACATGTGTCTTTTTGAGCCATGGATTTCTCTGGATAGATACCCAGGAGTGGGATTGCTGGATCAAAGGGTAATTGTATTTTTAGTTTTCTAAGGCATCTCCATACTGTTGTCCACAGTGGTTGCACCAATTTGCATTCCCACCAACAGTGTAATAGGGATCATTTTTCTCTACACCCTCTACAGCACTTATTGTTTGTAGACGTTTTGATAATGGCCATCCTGGCTGGTGTAAGGTGGTACCTCATAGTGGTCTTGATTTTCATTTCTCTTAATAGCAAGTGATGTTGAACATCTTTTCATGTGTTTTTTGGCCATCTGTATGTCTTTGAAGAATTGTCTGTTCAGATCTTCTGGCCATTTTTTTTGGTGTTTTTTTTTTTTGTTTGTTTGTTTGTTTGGTATTCAGCTGTAGGAGGTGTTTGTAAATTTTGGAGATTAGTCCCTTGTCAGTCGATTCATTTGCAAATATTTTCTCCCATTCTGTGGGTTGTCTTTTCGTTTCGTTTAGGGTTTCCTTTGCTGTGCAGAAATTTTCAAGTTTAATTAAGTCCCATTTGTTTATTTTTCTTTTTATTGTCATTACTCTTAACAGGTGGATCTGAGAAGATGTTGCTTTCATTTATGTCGCAGAGTGTTTGGCCTATGTTTTCCTCTAAGAGTTTTACGGTATCTGGTCTTGTATCTAGGTCTTTAATGCATCTTGAGTTTATTTTTGTGCATGGTGTTAAGAAGTGTTCCAATTTCGTTTTTTTTTTAGATGTGATCAGTTTTCCCAGCACCACTCATTGAACATGCTGTCTTTTCTCCAATGTATATTCTTGCCTCCTTTGTCATAGATTAGTTGACTGTAGGTGTGTGGGTTTAATTCTGGGCTTCCTATCCTGTTCCACTGATGTATATTTCTGTCTTTGTGCCAGTACCCTATGGTTTTGATGACTGTAGCTTTGTAGTATAGTCTGAAGTCGGGAAGCCTGATTCCTCCAGCTCCATTTTTCTTTCTCAGTATGTCTTTGGCTATTCTGAGTCTCTTGTGCTTCCAAACAAACTTCAAAATATTTTGTTCTATTTCTGTGAAAAATGTCCTTGGTAATTTGATAGGGATTGCATTGAATCTGTAGATTGCTTTGGGTAGAATAGTCATTTTGATAATATTGACTCTTCCAATGCAAGAGCATGGTATGTTTTTCCATCTGTTCATGTCATCCTTGATTTCTTTCATCAGCATCTTATCATTTTCAGTGTACAGTTGTTTTGTCTTTTTAGGTAGGTTTATTCCTAAGTATTTGATTCTTTTTTATGTATGTTTGGTAGACTTGGCCTTTGAAACTCTCTGGTCCTATACTTTTATTTGTAGGGAGTGTTTTTATGACATACTCAATTTCATTTCTAGTAATCAGTCTGTTCAGTTGATCTGTTTCTTGATTCAGTTTTGCCAGGGTGTAAGTCTCTAAAAAGTTGTCCATTTCTTCTAGGTTGTCATATTTGTTGGAGTACAATTGTTCATAGTATTCCCTCATTGTTTTTTGTATTTCTGTAAAATCTGTTATGACTTCTCTGTTTTCATTTCTTATTTTGTTTATTTGGGTTTTTTTCTCTCCTTGGTGAGTCTAGATAGAGGTTTGTCTATTTTGTTTACCTTTTCAATGAAGCAACTCTTGGTTTTATTGATTTTTTTTTTCTATTGGTTTTTGAATCTATTTTATTAGTTTCCTCTCTGATCTTTATGATTTCCTTCCTTCTGCTGACTTTAGGGGGTTTTTGGTTCTTTTTCTAATTCATTTAGGTGATGGGTTGTCGATTTTGAGATTCTTCTTGTTCTTTGAGGAAGGCCTGTAATGCTATGAACTTGCCTCTGAGCACTGCTTTTGCGGCATCCCATAGATTTGGAGTGGTTGTGTCTTCATTCTCGTTTGTCTCAAAGTATTTTAATTTCCTTCTTGATTTCCTCATTGACCCATTCATTTTTTAGTAGCATGTTGTTTAGTCTCCATTTAGTTAGTTTTTTCTCATTTGTTTTCCTGTGGTTGATTTCTAGTTTCATGCTTTCGTGGTCAGAGAAGATACCTGAAATAATTTCTATACTCTTAAATTTGTTGAGGTTAGCTTTGTGCCCTAGTATGTGATCTGTCCTTGAGAATGTTCCATGTGCATTTGAGAAGAATGTATATTCTGATTTTTTTAACCTTTTTAATGGATTTTATTTCAATTATAGGTGTACATAAATCATCACAAGTCAATTTTACAAATTTTGTATCGCAAACCCACAGTGCATCCCCCCACCCCCGAGACTGTCTTATTTGAAAAACCAAGGTTTTCCAAAGTCTGTGAGAATATCTTCTGCAAAGATATTCTAACTTTTTTGGATGTAATGTGAAAATATCAGTTAGGTCTAACTTTTCTGTTGTGTCATTCAGGATCTCTGTTGCCTTACTGATTTTCTGCCTAGAGGATCTGCCCATTGATGTGAGTGTATTGTTGATGTTTCCTACTATCATTTTACTCTCATCTATTTCTCCTTTTATGTCTGATAGTACTTGTAGGTATTTGGGTGCTGCTATTTGTGATGTGTTTTAAGATCTGAGTCTTGAATGAAGTGTCTCTGAGCTTATGTTTCTGAGATCCTTTGGCTTTGCTCACTCTCCCCAGCACAGGCTCCAGCCTCGTCCTGCCCCATGGCTCTCCAGTGCCAGTGGCTTATATGGTGCCACATATGGCTGCTTTAGTTCCCCTGCCAGGCATCCTGGGCTGTTGGGCTTTGCTTCCCTGGCGCTTGAGGTAGATGTAGCAGTTGGGGCTGGAACCCGGTGCTCCACCACAACTTCCCATCAGGAAGGCTGTCACCCACCATCTCTGCCCCCAAGAGAAGGTTGGTTGTGTGGGAGCTTCCCAGAATCTGCAGCATGCATTCAAGCTGGAGTGAGGCAGCTGGGGTAGGAATGTGCTGATCTTTGGAACAGGCCAACCTTCAGGAGGGGCACAGTTCATGTTGCTTCTTTTCTAAACCAAGGATGATATCTTGCTGAGAGAGGAGCTTGAAGTTGCCAGAACTCACCTAGAGCAGTTCAACCTGTGGTACACCCTGGACAGGCCTCCTGCTGGTACAGTCCCCATTGTCCCCACCCCCTGACTTAATCAGGGGCCAGTGTCTGGCTGGTTAGTTGGCTGACTCGTGCTTGTAAGGGCAGTGGAGGGCAGATGTCTGACATCCCAGCGCACTCTACACAGCACAGTGAATGTCAGGGGGCCACAGCCTTCCGCAGAGCATTGGACAGAGCATCTGCTGCATTAACTATGGCCCCTGATGCTCTCTTGCCACGCCCTCACCTTGCCTCAGCCAGCAGTCCTCACAGGCAGAGCCTCAGCAGCCAATGCACACAGCCCACAAAGCCTCCACCCCTGCAGGCTGCCTCTCCCACACCCTGCTAAGCATGCCTTGTCATGCAGCTCACTGCTCAGCAGAGGGCGCCACCTGACTGAGCTGGTCCCCAGGTGCCGTGGCACAGCCCCTGATCCACACTACCCTGATTCACACCTCCCCTGACTGGTCTTTCTCACAGTGGTGCTTTCATCTCACAGCAGGCAGACACCAGCTAGGGCCTCAGAGTTCCAGCAGGGGCCTGGGATCTGGGTAAGTACTCAGCAGCTTGGGTCCCCCCAACATCCTACCCGCCCCCCCCCCCAGAAGAGTAGTGCAAGGGGCTGAGCCTTTGCCACAGCCCTGTCCCCTGTCCCTGGCCTGAGGGGGGAGGGCAGGAGGCCAGTGGTCAGGGACGCAACCTGGCCCTTTTTCTTTTTCCTCTGCTTAATCTCAGGCTGGAGGTACAGCTCAGGCTTAGTTACTGTGGACATAATCAAGGAGCACCTCCTTCCCCCTGTGGGGTCCACGTTCATCCTGGTGTGCGGGCCATGGCCCCTGATCCAGACTGCTGCTCACCCTAACCTGGAGAGACTGGGTTACACCGAGGACATGGTTTTCACCTACTAATGCCTCGGCTTGCTCTTAGCAAAGTTGCATGGTCCTATTCAAGTTTCAGAGGGAGCTAAGCTTCAGCACGTTAAACTGGCAAGTGTTCAAAGTGCCTCCTCATGCACCCTTGGCATGCCTTCTTATTGGTCTAAGAAGAAGATTCCGAGGCCACCTTGCTTAGGGAGACTTGAAGGAATTTCATTTCAGTGTCTTTTCCCCCAGAGCTTAGTAAAATAAAATTCAGTGCCAAGCAGAGACCCATAAGCGTGGCTCTGTGGGGGGACTCACTGTCTAGGCCTTAGCATCTGTGTGTCCACTGGAGGTCAGAACTGTCAAAGATGCTTGGGCAGAACTCCAGAGGAATCCAAGGAGGCTCACATCAACTCCCAGCAATTGCTCTTGAACCCCCCTTTCTGCAGCTCTGTTTTTGAGGTAAGACCTATTAGAGGGCTCAAGCACCATTCACATGCACTCTCCCTTCTCTTATAGGAGACCCTGGAAGTGGGAATGGTGTTAAAAATACCCATCAGGGCAGTAGTCAAGGTGAGCTCCAGGAATTCTAGACTCCCTGCGTTTTCACAACAAATGGAGGTAAGGGTGCTTATTTGTTAGCATCCTTTAAATGCCAGGCCCTATTCTGCTGTGGCCAGGGTAGCAGTGTTTAGTACATAAGCTTCTGAACTTGCAAACAAAATTAGGTTCCTAAAGCTATTCCTTAAATCCTTCATATTGCAAAGGGTAAAGTGCTCACTATCACCACCTGCTGTTTGTAGTCAGGAGGGCATGCCATTGCTTTGCTACTCTATCACCACCTGCTGTCTGTGGTCGGGATGGTATGCTATTGCTTTGTTACCTCTTTTTAGGGGCATACCTGTGGCACATGGAAGTTCCCAGGTTAGTGGGTGAATTGGAGCTGCAGCTTCTGGCCTACACCACAGTCACAGCAGCTCAGGATCCAAGCTGCTACACCACCGTTCATGGCAACACCAGATCCTTCACTCACTCAGTGAGGCCAGGGATCAAACCTGTGTCCTCATGGATAGTGGTCAGGCTCATTACTCCTGAGCCACAGTGGGACTTCTTGCTTTGTTATCTCTAAGTGGGGTAGAACCACTTCTGCTCTTGATATTTTTTATTGAAATATAGTTGATTTAAAGTACTTAAAGTGTACAGCAAAGTGATTCAGTTATACAGTCTTTTTCATATTCTTTTCCATTATAGATAAGATATTGCATATAGTTTCCTGTATTATACAGAAGATCCTTGTTTATTTTATATATTATGCTACATATCTGTTAATTCCAAATCCCAAATTTATTCCCCCCTTCCCCTTTGGTAACTGTAAGTTTGCTTTCTATGCCTATGAGTATATAGGTTCATTTGTATCATTTTTTAGATTCTGCATATAAATTATATCATTTGACATTTGTCTTCCTCTGCCCTATTTCACTCAGTAAGATAATCTCTAGGTCTATCCAGGTTGCTGCAAATGACATTTCATTCTTTTATGTCTGAGTAATATTCCATTATATAAATATATCTTCTTTATCAGTTCATCTGTGGATGGACATTTAGGTTACTTCCATGTCTCGGTTACCGGAGTGCATGTATCTTCTCGAATTACAGCTCTCTCCAGATATATGCCCAAAATGAGATTGTGGGATGACATGGCAACTCTGTTTTCAGTTTTCTAAGCCTCTGTACCATTTTCCACAGTGGCTGCACCCATTTACATTCCCACCAACAGTGTAAGAGGATTCATTCCCTTTTCTCCAGGATTTATATTTTGTAGATATTTTGATGATGGCCATTCTGACCATTGTGAGGTGGTACCTCACTGTACTTTTTCATTTCTCTAAATAATTAGGGATGATGAGCATCTTTTTATATGCCTGTTGCCCATCTGTATGTCATCTTTGGAGAAATGTCCATTTATGTCTTTTGCCCATTTTTTGATTGGGTTTTGTTTATTGATATGGACTTGTATGAGCTGTTTGTTTATTTTAGTAATTAGTTCATTGTTCACTGCATTATTTGCAAGTATTTTCTCGCATTCCATTGTCTATTGTTTATAATTTCATTTCCTGTACAAAAGTTTTAAGTTAAATTAGGTCTCATTTTGTTATTTTTGCTTTTGTTTCCATTACTCTAAGGAAGGGATCCAAAAAAGTATTGCTGCTGGAATTCCCATTGTGGCACAGCAGAAATTAACCCAACTGGTATCCATGAGGACGTGGGTTCAACCCCTGACCTCACTCAGTGTTGTCCTGAGCTGTGGAATAGGCTGAAGACATGGCTCCAGTTTGATCCCTAGCCTGGGAATTTCCATATGCCACGTGTGCAGCCCTAAAAAGAAAAAGAAAAAAAGTGTTGCTGTGACTTAGGGAAAAGAGTCCCCTGCCAGTGTTTTGCTCTAGGAGTTTTATAATATCCAGTCTTAAATGTAGGTCTTTAAACCACTTGTGTTTTTGTGTTAGAGAATGTTCTAAGTGCATTCTTTTACATATAGCTGTCCAGTTTTCTTAGCACCACTTACTGAACAGACTGTCTTTTCTCCATTGTACATTCTTGCCTCTGTTGTTGTAGAATAATTGATCATAGGTGTGTGGTTTTATTTTTGGGCTTTCTATCCTCTTCTGTTACTGATCTGTATGTCTATTATTGATCATATTGTTTTGATGGCTATAGTTTTGTAGTATACTCTGAAGTCAGGGAGTGTGATTTTTCCAGCTTTGTCCTCTCTCAAAATTGTTACAGCCATTTGGGATCTTTTGTGTTTCTGTATAAATTTAAAATTTTATTCCAATTACATGAAAAATGCCAGTGGTAATTTGACAGAGATTGCACTGAATCTGTAGATTGCCTTGGGTATTATGGTCATTTTAACAGTATTGACTTTTCCAATCCAAGAATGTGGTATATGTTCCCATTTGTGTCATCTTCAGTTTCTCCCATTGGCATCTTATCAGAGTACAGGTCTTTTACCTCCTTAGATGGGTTTATTCCCAGGTATTCTTTTTGTTGCATAGGAGCAAGTGAAGGATGGGGTTTCCTTAATTTTTCTTTTTTATATTTTATTATTAGTGCATAGAAATGTAACAGATATCTACACAATACATAGATATCTAGGTAATACATAGATATCTGTGTTAATTTTGTATCCTATTTTACCAAACTGATGACCACTAGTAGCTTTCTGGTGGCGCTTTAGGATTTTCTTTGTATAGTATCATGTCATCCACAGACAGTGACAGTTATATTCAATTGCTATGACCAGGACTTCCAAAACTATGTCAAATAGAAGTGGTGAGAGTGAGCATCCTTGTCTTATTCCTGATGGTAGTGGGAATGCTTTCAGCTTTTAACTGTTGAGAATGAGGTTAGCTGTTGATTTGTCATGAGTTTATTATGTTGAGGGAGGTTCCCTTTATGCCCACTTTCTGGAGAGCTTATCACAAGGGGATATTGAATTGTATCCAAGGATTTTTCTCAACCTATTGTAGATGATCATGTGGTTTTTATTTTTCAATTTGTTAATGTGGTATATCACACTCATTGATTTGTGGATATTGAAAAATCCTTACACCCCGGGATAAATACCAGTTGATCATGGTGTCTGATCCTTTTAATGTTTTAATGATCCTTTTAGTTGGAGTAGGTTTGCTAGTATTGTTGAGGATTTTTGCATCTCTGTTCATCAGTGGCAAAGACTTGTAACTTTTTTTTGTGTGAAATTTTTGTCTAGTTTTGGTATCTATGGTAGCTTCATAGAATGAGTTTGGAAGTGTTCCTTTCTTTGCAGTTTGTTTTTGGAATAATTTCAGAAAGATAGGTGTTACCTATTCTCTAAATGTTTTTTAACTCTATAATTCGTTTCTGCTCTGATTTTTATGATTTCTTTCCTTCTACTAACATTGGTTTTTGTTCTTTGTTGCGTTATGTATAAGGTTGGGTTGAAGTTTTTCTGGTTTCCTGAAGAAAGCTTGTATTGCTACAGACTTTTTTCTCTTAGAACTGCTTTTGCTTCATCTCATAGGTTTTTGGATTGTCATGTTTTTATTTTCATTTGTTTCTAGATACTTTTTGATTTTATCATCCATTGGTTGTTAATAGCATATTGTGTACTATCCGCATGTTTGTTTCTTTTGATTTCTAGTCTCATAATCTTGTGGTTGGAAAAGATGCTTGATATGAATTGAATTTTCTTAAATTTTCCAGGCTTGTTTTGTGGCCTAGAATGTGATCTACCCTGGAGAATGTTCCATGTGTGCATAAGAAGAGTATATATTCTGAAACACAATTAGGTCTATATGGTTTAATGTATTATTTAAGGTCTGTGTTGATTAACATTCTGTCTGAATGATCTGTCCATTGATGTAGGTGGGGTGTTAAAGTCCACTATTACTGTGTTCCTGTCAATCTCTTTTATGTTAATAATTTAGGTACTGTGGTGCTCCTATGTTGGGTGCATATATATATTTACAACTTTCTATCTTCTTTTTGGATACCTAGTCTCATAACCTAGTGTAGTTGGTTGCCAGGCTCTGCCTTGTGCTAATGCTGCTGTTTACTGGGGCCTGGTCATGAGATGGCTGGTTGTAAAATGGTAGGGGGGCTGGGTGCTAGTGCTGGCTCACCAGTGAATGGAATTGGGGTTCTCAAGCCTCTGAGCTGTTGCTTACCCTCTGGTAGATGAAGCCAGATCCTTGGACTAGTGATGGCCTATTGGCAGGCAGAGCTGGTTTCTGGAGTCTGGCTGAAGGGCCCAGGGATCCCAGTGCTTATTTCTGATCACTGGTGGAGGGGGTGCCGGTTCCTGACACAGCTGAGTATGGGGTCTGCTGCATACCACAGGTTGTACTGGCCCACTGGTGGGTGGGCCTTCAAAGAGAGATGCTCTGGAGGCTCAATTCCAGTGCTGGACCCTCATAAGTCTCACCACTATGGGAACATCTCTACAATAAAATTATTCTCACTTGTAGGTCACCCCACCCTGGAGGGTATAGGATTTGATGAGTCTGCCCTGCTACCCATACTATTTCGGCTCCTTCTTTATATGTAACTGTAGAGCATCTCTTCTGGTAGGTTCCAGTCTTTTTCATCGATGGTTTTTGATGTGTTCCTGAGAGGAGGTGAGTTTAGGATCTTTTTACTCTGCCATCTTGGATGCTTTCCCCCTCCTGTGCTTGATTTTGTATAATTCTCCTCACAAGTCAAATTCTGCAGGGATTTTGTTTTCCAAGTTACAGATGAGGAAACTAAGGCTTAGAGATGAAGTTATTATCCCCAGGTCATTCAGCCAGTAGTAAGTGACAGAGCTGCACTTCAGCTTGGGTTTAACTGGCAAAAGCTGTCCCCCTTTTGCAAAAAACTGGTATAATAGCAGCATTGCTTGAATTTGGTGTCACTGGGTTTCTCTCTCAGTGCGTAGGTGTGTTTGGGGGAGGGAAGGAGATACAGGAGGGAGAGAATGGCTAAAGAATTCTCTGAAGTACAGCAGTGTAAGCACACGCTGGGTGGCCTAACACAGGGTCTCAAGATGGCCACTGGGGGTTGGAGAGATGTCTTGGCCTTCACCCATCCACATATTGAACACATCCTGTGAGCCCTCTTCTTAGACAGTCAATGCTGAGCACTGCACTATGAGTAAGTTCCTACTTTCAGATGTTTGTAAACACAAGTCATACCATGCTTTTCCTGTTTTAAACCTTTCATTGCTTTCAGTAGTCCCTATCTGGACACGCTGTGTCTCCAGGATAAATTCCAGGAGCCTGGTTTACAAAGACTTTCTTGGTGTGGCTCCAGCTAACCTCAGTAGATTTTTTTCTTCCCTGGGCCTCTCACTCTGCCCCAAATCTCAGCCCCAGGGGTTTTCAACCAGAGGTGCCACATTCAGGGAAAGTCTGGAGACATTTTTGATTGTCACAACTAGAGGGGTGCTGCTGGCATCTAGAGGGAGAAGCCAAGGATGTAGAGCACACCAGACAGACCCTCAAAAAATTATCCAGCCCCAAAGGACAGCTGTGCAGACAGAGGTCAAGAAGCTCTGCCCTCATCTTAGGGGGGGGCACTTCCTTAGATGTTCTGGGATGTTTCAGGTCCATCTGTCTGGAGTGCCTTCCCCCCTCTGGCATCCTTGAGAAACCAGATTCATTTCTCAGAATTCAGGCATCACTTCTTCCTTGGAGACTTTCCGTCCCTTGCCCTAGCTGTCTATTAAAAGTGACACCTTGCTCTGTGGGGCTGTAGATACTTCTGTAACATTACTGTCTTACCTGAAACAGGTTTGTATTCCTACACTGGACCATCGGCACCCACAGGAAGGTGTTTGTGCCTGTATCTCCAGTGCTCCTTAGTCCAGCATGGAAGCTACTTAACCTGCAACTACGAAGGAGTGAGTAGTTAAACTTATCATGGATCTCAAGGGCCATCTGAGGACCAGGAGTGTGTCATACTGCTGTCTCTACAGGAACCCATGCATAGCAGGTACACGATGAGTTTTGTTAAGGGGTGGGTGTGGAAAGGGAGAAAGATGACACATTACTTCAAGGTGAGCTAGGAAGTGCCTGGGTTTAAGGGCAGACAGCACCGGGGACACAGGGACCTCCAACCATAGCACCAGTGAAGGCTTCTTGGAAGAGGCTGAGGCTATTCAGAACCTCAGCAGGCAAGATTTGGCTTTGTGACAGGGACTAGGAGAAAAGTCCAGTCCATGGTGAGGGAAAGGCAAGTGCACAGGCTAGAGTATAGGTTTATGAAGCCTGAAGGTTCAAAGAAGTCTTGAAAGTGAAGATTATTTAAATAAATAATTCCCATGCTCTTGGATTAGAAAAATTAATGTTAAAATGGCCATACTACCCAAAGCAACATACAGCTTTAATTTGATCCCTACCAAATGACTCATGACATTTTTCACAGAACTAGAATAATCCTAAAATTTATTTGGAACCGTAGAAGACCCAGAATTACCAAAGCAATCCTGAAGAAAAAGAACAAAGCAGTAGGCATCTCTCCCAGAGTATACAACAGAGCTACAGTAATCAAAACAGCATGGTATTGGCACAAAAACAGACATATGGCTTGATGGAACAGAATAAAGAGCCCAGAAATAACCACACACACCTACTGTCAATGTTTGACAAAGGAGGCTAGAACATACAATGGAGAAAAGACCACCTCTTCAGCAAGTGATGTTGGGAAAGCTGGACAGCCATCTGCAAATCAATGAAGTTAGAACACACCCTCACATCATACACAAAAAAAAAAAAACTCAAAGTGGCTTCGGGACTTCAATATAAGTCATCACAGCATAAAACTCCTAAAAGAGAACATTCTCTGAAATAAATCATAACAATGTTTTCTTACTTCGGTCTTCAAAGGCAGTAGAAATAAAAGCAAAAATAAATGGGACCTAATAGAACTTACAAGCTTTTTTGCACAGCAAAGGAAACCATAAACAAAACCAAAAAAAGACAACCCACAGAGTGGGATAACATATTTGCAAATGATGTGACTTCAAGGGCTTAATCTCCAACATATACAAACAACTCATATGACTCAGCAACAAAAAAACCAACCACCCAATCAAAGATGGGCTGAAGACCTAAACAGACATTTCCTGAAGACATAAACTGGCCAACAGGCACCTGAGAAAATGCTCAACATGACTAATTATTAGAGAAATGGAAATCAAAACTGAGGTACCACCTCAGACCGGTCAAAATGGCCAGCATTCAAAAGCCTACAAATAACAAAGGCTGCAGAGGACGCAGAGGAGAGAGCAAACCTTCCTGTACTGCTGGGAATGTGAATGGGTGCGGCCATTATGGAAAACAGTATAGAGCCGCCTCAAAAAACTAAGGACAGGATTACCATACGATCCAGCCACCTCACTCCCGGGCCTGTAGCCAAACAAAACTAACTCAGAAAGCAACGTGCACCCTATGTTCATAGAAGCACCTACTCACAATAGCCAAGACCTGCACACAACCTAGATGTCTGTCAGAAGATGAACGGATAAAGGTGATGTGGTACATACTGATACAGTGGAACACTCCGTGGCCATAGGAACGAATGAAATGCCATTTGCAGCAACATGGACACAACTAGAGATTCTCATACTAAGGTCAGAAAGAGAAAGACGAATACCATATGATAACACTTATATGTGGAAACTAAAATATGAAACAAACCGATCTACAAAAGAGAAACAGACTCATAAGCAGAGAGAACAGACCTGTGGTTGCCGAGGGGGACGGTGTGGGAGGCGGGGTCAGGTGTTAGACGTGGAGGGGAGGACCAGGTCCCGCTGTGTAGCACAGAGAACCGTAGCCGGTGTCCTATGATAAACCATAACAGAAAAGAATATTGTGTATATATATATATAATATACATGTATAACTGAACCACGTTGCCGTACAGCAGAAACGACCTTATAAATCTACTATACTTCCGCTTTAAGAAAGGGTTTGAGTGCTGGGCCTGTTGAATGATCATCTTTGGGAGTTACAGAACTGAGTTGTTTGTAGCAGGTAACAGGATGAAGACATCCCTCTGGGGATGGGGAGAGAACAGCTGCAGGGGTCTGACTGGAAAGGAAGCGTGAGAGCCCGAGGAGGAGACCTGCTGCGGAAATCAGACGGGTGGTGAGGCCGGGGCTAGCGCTGCCACGGGGAGCAAGAGGTGGGGGCCTCACCGTGGGGGAAAGATGGCTGGGAGGGGACCGTGTGGCCAGTGTTTGGGTGTCTCTTCCTGAGAGGGACATACCTGAGATGTGCTGCCATGGAAACGCTGCCTGGGGCAGCCCGGGGCCTTGCGCTGGGGGCCCTATTGGATCAGATGGTCGCGTCTGAGGCTGGTGACAGAAAGGCGCTGGGGACTGCACCTCGGGCAAGGGTAGCCTAAGGGCAGCTGGAGGCGAGTCAGAACCTGCCAGTGCTGGGGTGGGAACGCAGGGCGGGCTCAGTGGCCCGGCCGGGCCCCGGCTGCTTCCTCCCACTGGGAACATTCCAGCAAGAGGTTTTAGGAACTTGCAACCCACCCGCTTTGTGGTCAGCTCCCACCAGCCGCCCCCAGGGCCACTGAGAGTCCCAGCCTGTGCTGGCGTCCGTTCCCCGCCCTGCAAAAGCGGCCCGCGGTCCACTCTGTGTGCAAGTACAATGTCACAGCTGTACGCACAGCCCGCGTGGGCCGCCTCCTGCTGTCCGTCCACCGCGTGGCTCATCCAGGGGCCCCTCGGCCCCGAAGAGTCAGCTCCGGTCTTCAGAGCTGCGGGCGGGCATCAGTCAGCAGCCGGTCTTGGCTGAGCCTGGTCTGAAAGGACACGGCTGGTCAGCAGCGTGTCTCGGTCAAGGTCTCTGTGAGGCTTCTACAGGAGAGGCCCGACCCCAGCACCTTCCGAGTCCGTGGTGTCCCGGGGACCCCACGCGCCAGGTCCGAAGAGACAACACGATCAAGAGCTGCCCACACCTCAGAGGAAGGGTGCTGCCCAAAGGCCACTAAGGGCCGTGAAAGCGAAAAGCGACGCGAGCAGGACTAGGTGGATTGATTTCATCATCTGAGCCAAGGAAAAACAAGCTCAACAAAGTGACACTGGCCGGGTTCAGGGAGACCCCGTGACCCAGCCTCGTTGTGGGCTACTGCCTTCTTCAAGGCCTCAACGCGTGAACAAAGGACAGCAACGAGGCCTCGACAGGGACAGACACTAGGGCCAGCGGGCTCTGCATGGGGCCGTCCAGGAATGGGCGGTCCATCCTGTGACCGCCTTCCTGCCCACTCGGCTACCTACCAGCCTTGCAGGGGCTGCTGTCAGCCCTGCCCGATGGACACGGAGGCCAGGGCTTAGGAGGCAGTGACTTGCCCGAGGTCCCAGCAGGGACCAGGGCAGCCTCCCTCAGGAACCAAGCTGCTGCCCACAGGCTTTGTCCCCCCGGGTACGCCCGGAAGCTCACATGCCTGTCACATCCAGGAAGTGAGAGGCGTGCTAGGAAACGCGAGAGCACAGACCAGGGTCCACCAGGCAGGGCTGGGCTCTGGGCTGATGAGGCAGGTCACCTGAGCAGCCGAGCAGCTCAGCTTCCGCAGCAGCCCGGGGTCCGGGAGGAGGGCCTGAGACCTCGCACGCTTTAGCTGGGTTTGGCCCAAGGCCAGCAGCAACCCAGCGAAGCCCAGCAAAGGCCTTTCTGCCTCGCGGCTGGTGTAGGCTCCCAGCACGCGGCCCCATCCTCTCCCCCAGCATGGGTGCTGATGACACCAAGCTCCCGGGGCCTCCCCGCATCTACCCAGCGGCAGAAAGGTCAGAGTCCTACCGTGAGGCGGTGAATGTCTTGGGAGAGGAGCCCTATCTGCGTCATGGTGCTTTCCGAAGGTGCCATCTGTAAAATGGGCAGCGGCCTGGTCAACACCCGCGGTCTGAACTGGCGGTGCAGAGGCGCCATGCGAGTCCTGCTCGGCATGCTCCCGGCGGGGGGTGGGGGGTGGGTGAGCCAGGACACAAACAGGGCCTGTCGAGCAGCCCTTGAGCACAGGTCCACGGCTCCCGTTGTTCCCAGGAGCAAAGAGTGGCAGAACTGAACACGCTGACAACTTCTGCCACCAGCAGGAACCCAGACAGATGCCCAGGATGGGGGCAGCCGGGCACCCTCGGGGAGCGGCTCCTGGGGCTCCCTCACTTTAGGGCGTCCCTAAACCTATTTGGACCTTGTGGACTTGGAAACATCCTCTCGGGGCCCCCAAGGGTTACGGGCCTTCCCTGAGGCTGCACAGAGGATTAGTGACACAACGGTCTCGTCGGGCTGTGAGCAGGCGCATGCGAACACTCGCCCACCAGGACCCAGGGCTAAGAAGGAACAGAACACACACCGACTATGGCTCTAAACCGCAGCACACAGGCAGCAGCTTTGGGGAGCACCTGTCCTTCCATGGTGCCAGCCCTGGCATCAGGTGGCAGCCATGCAAGCTGCCAAGCCTGTGCCCTCATCTCCCACTGGCTGGACCCCAGGGGAGGCCGTGGCCTGAGACTGCTGGTGGTTTAAGAAGCAAATCTTTGCATCACCTCCACCTAGGACAGAATCAGTGTCCAAATTGGGGTCATGAGGCCCTGCCCCGGCTGCCAGACTTAGGATGCTGCTGTCCTGCCTCTGCAGGTGAGGCGCTGGGGACCCAGAGGAGCCAAAAGTCGCGCTGGAGCAAACGGGACTCTTACGAACAGGAGCCCAGACTGGCAGCTGCTGTCCCCTCCTCAGCCCTCAGCCAGACGGGCCTGCTTGGAAGACCTGTTATCAGTTCATGTCTAAACCAAGAGCACAGGTCTGTTCCAGCTCTGTCAACACAGGCCAAACCCCACAGGGCAAAGGGCCCGGCTGGGTCAGTACCAGGGGAGCTGGCACGACACACGAAGCAGGGGCAAGGCCAGCTGGTGTCCCCAAGCCCTCTTAGCCAGGCAGCCCATCCCGCTGAAGCAGAAACAGACCTCTGCACGACAGACGGGCCTCCAGTCGGGACGTGAGACACAAAGTGCCTCTCAGCTTCACCCGCGACGGTGGAGCCTAAAGTGAGACCACAGCCCTCCTCTGAAGGACAGGGGTTCCGCTCCGCTGCCCCCCTCGCCAGGACACCTGCCAATCCTGACCCAGCTCAGCGGCGTCGGCTCGGGAGCTGCCTGGGAAGCAGGACTCAACCTCCCGGGGGCTCAGCGCGCTTCCTCAGTCAAGACCGAAGACGCCGTGCAGCGCCTGCTGCGAACATAAATATGGTTTTTATTCCAGAGAGAAGCGACGGCCTCTGCAGGAAAGATGGTCCCTGCTGCCATCCCTTTGGTCTCAGCCAAGACCGGCCACAGGCCTAAGGCACTTGGGATCGCCTTCAACTGGGGCACAGCCGGGGGCCTGAGCACCAAGCCTCCCGGGACTGTCCGTGGTCTCCAGACGTGTTGCCACTGGTGCCAAAGGTGGCCGTTCAGACTTACTGAAAATGCACGAGCATCTTTGAGTACCTTCCCTACTGAGTCCCCAAGCCTGGCCCCTTGGCGCAGGTGCAGCTCGGCACCTGGCCACCCCCGGGTTCAGACAGCGAGGGGCCCAGGCCCATGCAATGGCTGGGACGTTCTCTGGGAGCCGTGCACACACACAGGGGGTCAGGTGCAGTTACGTGGTGACACACAAGGTGTTACTGTGAGCTCCCAGGACCACCGGCCGTGCAGGTGACAAAGACATCAGCTGATCTGTCCCACCTGGTCCAGCCCATCCAGCTCAGGGCCATCGAGGGGGCCGAGGCCCTGGTAGCCAGTGCAGAGCCTGTGGCCGGCAGCAACGCCCTCGGCGGGCTCCATCGGGCAAATGTAGTCCGTGGATTCATCGAACTTCTTTTTTCTTATGTTTCCAAAATGTGAAAATCCCAGTTTTCTTGGCTGAAACGGCAGATGCGAGATTATGAGCAATTATTAAGCTGGTAAGCAGCGACCGCGGACTCTGCATTTCCGAGCAGGCCCATGAGGAAAGGAAGGAGGCAAAGTGGGTCTGGAAAAAGTCTCAACAAAACAGCTGCTGCAAAGCCCCAGTCATGCACGGGGGAGGCCAACAGGTAAAGCATCCTGAGCAAGGAGAGCTGCTGCTTCAAGACTCGGTCCCTGAAACTCTTGCCCTGCCCTCCTTCTGGATTCCCAGAGGATGCCGCGGTCCGTGCAGGGGCTGAGCACCACGCAGGCGACACCCCGCCCTCCACTTGCAGCACCTCAGAAGCCCGCGGCAGCCCTAGGGGGCCGTCCCCCGCTCCAGCTCCCTCCCTCCCCAACAGTCGGCCTGTGCTGCTCCCTTGGGGAAGGGGTCTGGGTGTGGATTGTAGCTGGACCCGAGGCATCAGCATGCGGCTGGGGACAGTGCCTGCCTGGTCTCCAGAGACTCAGTCGGGGTATGGCCGGAGGATGGTGTGGCTCGGGCAGGTGGAACAGACTCAGTGGGACTCAGACAGCCCCAGTGCATGGTGCCGTGCTGGGACATCTCGGGACCCCTGGCTGCCTCCACAGCACAAGGCCACCAGGGCACTCCGTGAGCTGGCAGGACAGCTGTGACCAGACCCCATGTAGCATGTGGCAGGCAGGTGGGCCTGGCCCAAGGGAACGTGTCTGTGTTGCAGAACGACTCAAGGCAGCCCTGGGAGGACTCAGGCGGGAACTGGCCCAGCACAGACCGCCAATGAGAGCAGAGTCTCAGGGCAGAAGCCAAGAGCGACTCCTCAGCCAGGCAGCCCCCTCGGGGTTGGTCTCAGGCAGCTCTGCCCAACACGAGGGCAGAAGGCAGGCCTCCGCCGGCCCAGGAAGGGCCTGGACACTCACCCGGACTTTAGCCGTGGTGGTCAGTGGCGGGTAGGAGGGGGAGGTCATTTTCTCCCGCTTCTCCTGCTCAGCCTCGGGGCCGATCAAGGCATTGAACTTGGTGGTTAGGTGGCGTCGGAGGAGTGTCTTCTGCGGCGGGATATTGAGAAGCATGGCCAGGGTGTCCCCGGTGAAGCGTGGCTCCAGGATCTAAGGAGAAAGCACAGACAAGACGCCCAGTGACACTCACCACTGGTGGCTCCAGGGGATGACACGGAGAGACAGGCCTCTGTGGGGCAGGGCTGCCCCCAGGGCAGGGGCTGCGGCTCGTCCTCTTGTCCCGCGTCCCACTCACACCGGGCCCGGCTCTGTGACTGACCAGCAGAGCTGTGACCTCCCAGGGTCCCGTCCGAGCCACCCCTTCCTCCTCTCCCTGCTGGTGCCACCACGTGGCGCATCTGAGCGGTGACCCGGATCAGAGCACAGCAAGCACGGAAGGTGTTTGGTGACCTCCCCCGCCTCCCCCAGCCCCGTGTTCCTCCAGCAGCAGGCGGATCTGCTGGTTAACGGGTGATCCTCCGCCAGCGCCCCTGCCCTGGACTCCTCGGGGTCCCAGACCTGGGAGGTCTTTCCACAAGCCAACTCATTTCCATGAAACCTGTTACGTCTCAGCCACAAATGACCCAATTATGCTTTGAGGCTTCCCTTTCGGCAAGCAGTTCACATGAACCATTCTTCCCGAGATGTACGTGTCGCCGTTAAGACGGCAGTCTGAGCACCCGCAGGGAACCGAGGCGGACGGGCCAGCCCCAGAGCCACTCACAATGAGCCCGCCGTGGACGCCGCTCCCACGGAGGTTCGGTGCGTACTCCGCCAGGTCCACGGACCGCAGCCACTCCATCACTCTGTGGTTGGACCACTGCACGACTTCCGAGGGAGAGAGGCTGCTCTGAGAGGGAGAAGGAGAGAGAGGTTAGGCCCTGCAGGGGGCCTGTGCGCCTGGAATAAGCCAGCCCCGGATGCCCACTGACCCGGGCCGCCAGGCCAGCCACCCAGAGCCTTCTACGCAGAGACAGCTGATGCCAGACGCCCATCGCTCCCTGACTCTGGCGCCCGGGGGGCCAACACAGGAGTGCACAGAGTTAGTGATTCAACACCTGAAAGTGGGCCGTCCACGAGCAGCTGAGTGTGTTACAGAAACAATGTCCCCTCGGCGTGGCCCAGTGTTTTAGGAGAACACACATTAGGATTTTCACGACTGGAATTCCCGTCGGGGCTCGGCGGTTAACAAACCCAACTAGGATCCATGAGGATGTGGGTTTGATCCCTGGCCTTGCTCAGTGGGTTAAGGATCTGGTGTTGCCATGAGCTGCGGTGTAGGTCACAGATGCAGCTTGGATCCCCCTTTGCTGTGGCTGTGGTGTAGGCCAGCAGCTGTAGCTCCGATTAGACCCCTAGCCTGGGAACCTCCATGTGCCGCAGGTGTGGCCCTAAAAAGCAAAAAATTAAAAGATTCTCACAACTAAGGGCCCCAGATTCATCTGGTCTTCGCAGTCCCCAATACCAAGCCTGACACGTGGAAGCTCTCACCGCGTCTTTGTCGACCAGGGAGAAAAGAGGAGACAGGGAACGGCAGGACTTACTTTCTAGTGCCCTGGGCAGGAGGGATTAGATTTAGTTTCCAGGAGCTGAGCCTGGGACTGACAAGCCTGCAGCTTCGGGGCCCACCCTGAACGTGGAGGCTCGAGGAACACTGTCCCGGAATTAATGTTCCAGGATTTGGGTTTCTGTGTTTACCTCCACTATTTCTTCTCTGGCGAAACGTGCTCCTGGGCCCCCTGTGCGCCCGGGGCTGGAGGTGGGTTAATTTTGTGTCCACGGGTGCGGATCTATTCTGAACCGGCAGGCTCCTCCCTCCCCTCTCGGCTGCCACACCGACACCCTTCTTTCCGTCTGGTCCTGTCCCTCCCTCTGCTCCCCTTCCCCGTCCCCTTTAACCATTAAGACGGCTCCGAGAGACATGCTGTTCCCTCCCTGAGCCCACAGCCCACGTCTCCCCCAGGGAGGTGGCAGCTGGTGGGTCAGCGGCTGCCGGTGGGACACAGGGTAGACCACGGGGGAGCCCCAGCAGGGGCGCGAAGCCACAGCACCGTGGTCTGAAATGAACCCATTCCTTGATGATGTGGTGCTGTTTTTCCCACGCCTGATCTTCTAGGTGTCCCAGCTCAGGGCCACCCGCCCACGTGGTGCCCTGTCTCACCTCGTCCGCTGGCCGCCGGTGCAGGCAGTGAGGGTTGAACTTGTTGACGTGCAGCACGTGAATGGCGCATTTGATGCTGAGATGATGTAGCTGGCTGGTGACTTTTAGGAAGAGGAGATCATTCTGGAAGAGAAGCATTTGGGTGGATGAACAAACACGCTCCCCAGACCAAACGCAAACCGTGTGCCACATGCTGGCTGGGGCATGTGCATGCGGCAGCCGCGGCCCCTGGCACGGTGCTGCTCTAGTCTGCTACTTGGGACCTCGTGTGTGACAAACGACACCATTTTAAGACCTTAAGAGCACGAGGGAGGAGGCAGAAGGGGGTTTAAAATAACAGCCAGGGGGACAGCGCGTGCGGAGGAGGAAGCCTCACCACGGTCAGGTACTGCAGCATCCGTCCATCCACCCGCGACTCGTGGAACTGGTCTTTGTACTGGGGTAAGCCGATGTCGTCCAGCCAGCCTGCAGGCACAGGGAAGTGAACTTCGTTAAGATGGGAGAGTGTGGAGTAAGGAAAACAAGCAGTAGCGAATTATCATTGTGAAGGCCCAGCTGTAGGAGATTGGATTAAGATGGCAGAATAGAAGGACTGGACCTGAACTTCTCTCCCAAGAAACAGCAAAACTACAACCAAATGCCAAGCAACCTTCAACCAAACGGGCTGTAAACTTCCAAAAAAGATATTCTGCTCCAAAAGACAAAAAGGAGACCACATCAAGAGGTAGGAGGGGTGATTATATGATATAAGCAACCCCATACCTCCCGGGTGGGAAGCCCCACAGACTGGAAAGTAACTACATCACAGAGACTCAGCTACAGGACTGAGAGTTCTGAGCCCCACGTCAAATCCCCACGCTTGGGGATCTGGTACGGGGAGAAAGAGCCCCTGGAGCATCTGGCATTGAAGGCCAGTGGGGCTTGTGTGCAGGAGCTCCACAGGACTGGGGGAAACAGAGACCCCATCCTTGAAAGGCACAGACAGACTTTCACGTGCACTGGGTGCCAGGGCAAAGCAATCTCCATAGGACTCTGGGTGGAACCTGACTGCAATTCCTGGAGGATCTCCTGGGAAAACAGGGGTGACTGTGGCTTGTGGTAGGAGAAGGGCATTGGAGGTGAAGCTCTCGGGAATATTCATCAGCCTGCGTTTCTCTGGAGGTGGCCATTTCTGGGAAAATCTGGTCCCTCCCATCAGCACTGAGAAGCCCCAGGCCAAACAATAATCCAGGTGGGATCTTAGCCCCACCCATCAGTTAACAGGCTGCCTAAAGACCCCTCAGGCAGCCTCTAATCTCATCCAGAGACAAAGCCCCACCCATCAGAGGGAGAGGAATCAACGCCATCTACCAGTGGACAGGCACTGGTCCCTCCCATCAGGAAGCCTGCAGCAAGCCCCACCCATACCAACTTTAGCCCCAGGGGAGGCAAACACCAGAACTAAGGCTACAACTCTATTATTGACAAAAAGGTCACCCACACCAAAAACCTGTAAAAATGAAAAGACAGAAAACTATAACTCAGATAAGGGAGAAAGAAAAAAGCCCAGAAAAACAGCTCAGTGATGAGATTATCAGCCTCCCAGAAAGAGACTTTAGACTGTTGATGCTGAAGATGATGCAAGGCATTGGAAATAAACTGGAGGCAAAGATTGATAATTGACAGGAAACACTGAGCAGAGAAATACAAGATATAAAAATTAAGCAAGAAGAGATGCAAAATACAACAACTGAAATAAAAAAATTCATTAGAAGCAGCCAACAGTATAATATAGGAGGCAGAAGAACGAATCAGTGAGGTGGAGGACAGATTACTGTAAATCACTAACGCGGAAGGGAAAGAGATAAAAGATTGAAAGGAAATGAGCAGAGTCTCAGAGAACTCTGGGATAATGTTAAACACACCAACTTCCATACTATAGGGGTGCCAGAGGGAGGAGAGAGAGAGAAGGGGAAAGAATAAATATTTGAAGAGATAATAGCCGAAAACTTCCCTAATATGGGAAAGGAACCAAGAAGTGCAACGAGTACCATATAAAATAAACCCAAGGAGGAACACCCCCAGACACATATTAATCAAAATGACCAAAATTAAAGACAGAGAAAATATTGAAAGAAACAAATGACATACAAGGGAACCCCGATAAGGTTATCAGCAGATTTTTCAGCTGAAACTCTGCAGGCCAGAAGGGAGTGGCATGATATACTTAATGTGATGAAAGGAAAAAACTTCCAGCCAAGATTGCTTTACCCAGCAAGGCTCTCATTCAGATTTGAAGGAGAGATCAAAACCTTTACAAATAAGCAAAAGCTAAGAGATTTCTGCAACACTAAACCAGCTTTACAACAAATCCTAAAGGAACTTCTCTAGGCAGAAAAGAAAAGGCCACAACCAGAAACAAAAACACCACAAATGCCAAGGCCCACCAATAAAGGCACATATACAGTAAAGATACTAAATCATCCATGCACAATTATGCTACCAAAATCTGAAGGCCCAGCTGTATCCCCCATTAAGGTTTTATTTTATTATATAGTTGATTTACAGCATCACGTCCCCCTGAGGCACACGTGCCTGGGGAAACGGTCTGCGCTGGGAGCCGCTGGCAACATGGCACAGATGCCCCTCCTTACGTGTGACCCAGATGTGGTCCAGCAGTGCAGACTTCTCCTCCTGCTTGGCGTTGATGGCCTTCACCGCTAACACCAGCTTCTTCCTGTGCAGAGGGTGCTTAATTCCCAGTTCCTGAGAGAGAGAAAGAGAGAGGAAGGCAGTGGTGACGTCTTGGAGGTGGCCTGGCTCTCAGGATGCTGCGCTGGGTGAAGACCCCCCCCAGGGGGCGGGGGTGGGGACTGTGGCGACAGACTTCTGCCCGGTGCCCGGGATCCGCCAGCAGAGACAGGGAGAACCTGCACGCTCCTGGGGTAAGGGAGGGTATAGAGAAATGGGGCGGGGGGGGCTCATCTCCCCACACACTGGTTTGGGAACAAATAGGAGCCTCCCTGCCCAGGGCTCAGCCATTACCTTTTCCATGTCCTGAGGGGTGGCTGTCAGCAAAGTGTGGCCAGAAGTCACCCACTGCCTGGCAAAGATCACGTACTGGGCCAGGCCGAAGTCCTCCAGCCACGCGCACACGCGCTCTGTGCTCCACTGGGAGAAGGGGGCATTGGCGTCACTGGGAAGGAGCAAACAAGGTGACCCTGTGAGCAGCGCCCCACAACAAAGGAGCTGTGACGTCCAGGCGGAACCCGCTGTCCCGGGATCCAGGTGAACAAAATCCCACTACGAGGCACTCATTGGAGGGGGACCCCAGAGCTGGCCGGGGGGACACGTGGCCTGAATCTCAGATATGCAGCTGCCGAGAGCCTGGGCCAGCTGTATGCTCCTAGGAGGCCACGTTCACGTGTTCTGTCAGTCCACATACGCACGCATGTCAAAGCCCAGAGTCATGGCCTCATTAGGATGAAGAGCCGCAAACGAATCACGTCCTAAAAGCGGTTTCATGTCATTTTCAGGAAAATGCTTATAAAACCAGGAAAAGGGGGTCAGGTTTCTAACACTAAAAAAACAAAAAACACAGGGAGTTCCCACTGTGGCTCAGCAGAAACAAATCTGACCAGTATCCATGAGGACACTGGTTCGATCCCTGGCCTTGCTCAGTGGGTTAAGGATCTGGCGTTGCCGAGAGCTGTGGTGAAGGTCACAGACATGGCTCAGATCTCTGGCTGTGGTGGAGGCTGGCAGCTGTAGCTCCAATTAGACCCCTAGCCTAGGAACCTCCATATGTCGCAAGTGCAGCCCTAAAAAGACAAAACACCAAAACCAAACAAAAACCAAAAAAACAGTTCCAGTTAATAGTTAATGCCTTATTATCTATCCAGAGGAAACCACGACTTGAAAAGATACATGTACTCCAGTGTTCACTGCAGCACTCTGTGCAATAGCCAGGTCATGGAAACAACCTAAATGCCCACTGACAGAGGAGTGGATAGGGAAGATATGGTACATACGCACAATGGAATATTACTCAGCCATTAAAAGGAACGAAATAACATTTATAGCAACACGAATGGACCTAGAAATTATCATGTGAAGTGAAACCAGTCAATTAGCAACAACCAATGCTACCGCTTACATGTGGAAACTAAAAAGACACAATGAACTTCTTTGCAGAACAATGACTCACAGACTTTGGAAAACCTTTGGTTTTTCAGATAAGACAATCTGGGGGGGTGGGGGGATGCACTGAGGTTTTGGGATGCAAATGCTATCAAATTGACTTGTGATGATTTTTATACACCTATAATTGTAATAAAATTAAGCAAAAAAATAAAAAAAATTCACAAAAAACTTGAAAAAAGTTAATGCCTTATTTACTAATGAAAGACTGAGCATATTCACATTAATGTCAATAAAAAGACAGTATTTTTGTTTTGTTTTGCTTTTTAGGGCCGCACCCCCGGCATGTGGAGGTTCCCAGGTTAGGGCTCAAATCAGAGCTAGAGCTGCAGTCCTATACCACAACCACAGCAACACCAGATCCTTAACCCCCTGAGCGAGGCCAGGGCTCGAACCCACCACCTCATGGATCCTAGCTGGATTCATTTCTGCTGCGTCACCACAGGAACTCCAAAAAAGACAGTATTTTTTTTATCAGTAGTGGTAACACCAGTCTCAGAACTGTAGTGAGTATAAGATAACAATAAAAAGTACAGCTATTACAAAGTAGAAATTCTCTTCAAATGATATGACCGCCCACATAGAAAACTCCAGAAAACTCGGTAAGGTGGCTAGTTATAAAACACACACACGCGCACACACACATGCGTACTATCTGTATAACACACACAAATCAATTTTCTATATACCATCAAAGCATAGATACTAACATTTTTGGTAAAATAATTTAAAATCCCACTCACAAGAACCAACATTATCAAACATCCAGGAGCTGCCTCTACTGGGAAAGTAGGGGTCCCGGTTACTGTGTGGGGGTGGGGAAGTCACTAACCCTGAGGCTCAAAACTGAGCGAGATGAAAAAAGAAAAACATGAATAAATAAAGAGCCAGATCCTGTTCCTAGAGAAGCCTGGGTATTACAAAGCCATCGATTCCTGACCACATTAATTTTTCATTTAAAGTGTGAACATAATGACAGACCCAGAATCCCAGTTGAGTCTTGCGGTTGGGGCAAGGCAGCACGGAGGCTGGCAAAGCAACTTACCTCCGCTTTTAAAAATAAAGGATGATTCATGGAATATCGAAGACTAGCTATTCTAAAAGATTCTTTTCAAGGAACTATTCCTAAAATGCAGGGTAAAACACATTTTTTTTTTTAATGCACAGATGAGGCATTAAAAAATTCCTTAAAGGTGAGAATTCCTTAAAGGGCACCGTTCTAGAACAGGTGCTGAAGACAATGTGTACCTTTAGAGCAGGTGCTGCTCACACAGCCTGGAGCCTGGGTTGTAGTGCATCATGAACAGGTACAGATTTAGGTTTTGTGAGATCGGAATTTATAAAACTGGGGAGGGGGCCTCTCTAAGAAAAGTAAGTGATTGGAATATGAGATGAGGGAAAAAAAATTCTTTAGAATAAGAAAATTACCAAAAAATTACAAACCTAATCAAACTGAAAAACATCATGAAATCCAGAAATAATTCTACAGTACTTTATAGTACTTTACAGTATAGCTATACTTCCATAGTACTTTACCTTGATCTGCGTACATATTCTGACTGCTTCTCCATATATGAACTTTCTCATGCAGCTGTCCCTCTCCATCAGCCAGGAGACGGGTCCCAGGATGCTCAGGCCCCTCATATACAAGTGGCACAGTTCAGTCCTCCATGTTCTGCTCGCAGGTTCCACATCCAAGGACCCAACCAACGGGAAGGAAATCCAGCCCACAGCTGTTTGCAGGCAGGGGTGGGGCCGTATTTCCTACCTGAAGGTTGATTCCATCTGTTTCCAGTATGATTGGTATTTGTTACTTTGACAGTTTTTTTTTAAATTCCACTTCACAATTTATAAATGGTATTGGCAAATGCATTTGTAAAATTGTCAAATTTAGGAAAACCCCTATCAAGTGTCTTTTAGATGTGAACTGTAAAATTACATAGTGTTCAAATTGTCTAGTGCCAATCTTAAGTATTCTTTGAATTTACACATATGTACGTCTGTATGTATGTCTTTTTAGGGTCGTACCTGCAGCATATGGAAGTTCCCAGGCTAGGGGTCGAATTGCAGCTGCAGCTGCCGGCCACCACAGCCACAGCAACGCGGGATTCAAGTCATGTCTTTGACCTACACCACAGCTCACTGCCTCTCCAGATCCTTAAACCACTGAGCAAGGCCAGGGATCGAACCCACATCCTCATGGATACTAGTCGGGTTCATAACACCTGAGCCACAACAGGACCTCCCTGAATTGACATTTACTTACTTAATGTCCTGGTGGCTGCTGCATATTATGCTATCTTACCTTGGTCAATGTCTGGATCATGTAAAACCAGCAGGGAATTTTTATCTTTTAGAATAAATTTTCTTTTGCCCATGTGTTCATGATTGACTTTTTATGAACAATTTAGGAACCTATTCACTATTTATGTTTGGAACTTATCTGTTGCTCTCAGTGAATTATTGCTTTTGGCTTGATGTGGGATTTTTTTTGCTTATATATTTTTCATCTCCTTGGAGACAGAAGCTCTGTTCTAAGCACGTCCGACAACCAAGTCGCCTGCCTAGGGTTTCACAGATCTGACGGCTGAAAAGAATTTCCAGAGTGGCTTCTGGTTTTGTGTATATTCCAAATGTCCTTTCTTTTTCTATGACCCCATACTTCTGAAACCAAATGCCAGAGGGCAAGTTCATCTTGGTACACGCTCTCTGACTTCGCATCTTTGGATCAGGGCACTGAGCACACTGGCAGCGATTTTCATAGCAGGACAGCTAACTAACTAAACATGCAGTGACTGCAAACCACATCAACGCAATCCCACTAATCCCAAACTAAATGGCTCCCCAACACAACTTCCCCTTAGCCAGGTCTCAAAAATGCCCAGTTATTCCAGCATCAGCTGCTATTAGGCAAGGTGTACACCAAAGGAGAGCTGGAGTACAGAGTCAGCAAATCTTAAACCTGTTTGTGGGAGTTCCCTCTGTGGCACAGCAGGCTAAGATCCAGCGTTGCTGCAGCTGCAACACGGGTGCAATCCTAAGCCCAGGAACTTCCACATGCTGCAAGTGCGCCCACCCCAAACCCCACCCCCCCCCAAAATTGTGTTTACAATACCGACTTATGAAAATATTTCAAAACACATGGTCTTGTCAACACACTGGTGGGACCCTCTCTGGACCACGGAAGGGAGCCAGGCAAGTAACCAACCTTGAGGCTTGAGTCTGTGTCCATGATAAACGTGACACTGACCATGAATTTGGGAGAAAGGCAGTAAAATGGGGCCAGAGGCAGGAAGCAGTCTGCCCAGAGACCCCTCCCCTAAGCGAGCACCTTGAAGGTTGTGTATTTTAGGGACCAGCTCAGAAAACCTCCCCACAAAGATGGGATCCAGCCGTGTGGCTGTATGTCCAGCTGACCTAAAACTCACACTCCACTTTTTCTTGGCAAAAAAAAAAAAAAACAAAAAACTCTCTCACCATACACCAAAATAAATCCCAAAATAGATGACTTTTAAACTTAAAAATCACTCTTAAAACTCACGTTTAGGGGCATTTCCATTGTGGCTCAGTGGGTTAAGAATCCGACCTGTATCCACGAGGATGCAGGTTTGATCCCTGGCCTCGCTCAGTGGGTTAAATGATCCGGCATTGCCTCAGGGTGTGGTGTAGTTCATAGATGCAGCTTGGATCTGCTGTGGCGGTGGCTGTTGTGTAGCCTGACAGCTGCAGCTCTATTCGACAACTAGCCCAGGAACCTCCATATGCCTTGGGTGTGGCCCTGGAAAAAAAAAAAAAACACAACTCACAGTTTAAAACTAAGTTTAAAAAAAAAATCACTGAAAAATTTTAAAGCAAAATAGTGAAAGAAATCACAAAGGAAAAGTTGATGAAATATGTTATATAAAAAAATGTAAAAATTTTGTCTTTTGTCTTTTTGGGCACAGCATATGGAGGCATATGGAGGTTCTCAGGTTAGGGGCAAACTGGGGCTGTGGCCACTGGCCTACACCACAGCCACAGCAATACCAGATCCTTTACCCACTGAGTGAGGCCAGGGATCGAACCTATATCCTCATGGATGCTAGTCGGGTTCGTTAATCACTGGGCCACAACAGGAACTCCCAAAATGTAAAAATGTAAATATCAAAGTGAAATTCTGTAACAAAACCTAAAAAATAACTTGTCACAATTTTTAGACATGGATTAATATCTTAATATAGGAAGAACCAATAGAAAGCTCTAAGGCATGAAATTAATGAAAAGATATTAATAACTAAATGGGAAAGCATGCACATAATTCACAAAGAAGAATTAAAGTGACAAACCAGTAAACTAAAGTAACAATAAAAATGTAATTTCTTTTGGAGTAGAGAACTTTAAACAAAGAAAACCTGCAAAAACCTTTGTGGGTGGGTACTAGGCATGGACTGCCTAACTGTGCCAACCGGAACGTAAATCCACAAAATGGGCAAAAATAACAGTACAACTTACGCTTCTATAGCCTGAGAGTTCCTAAAAGACATGATCACCAAATATTATATTTAAAAAACTGCCTTAGGGAGAAAAAGATAGTGGCTAGAGACTTTAGGTAACAAAGACCTTTTCCTATAGGAGTGCTGGTGACAGTAGTTTCCAAGGCTATTCCCTAAATATTATAAAGTACAAATACCGGAGGCCATTAGCCAGGTTTATCGCATTTCTGCTCAAGGTAACAAAGGCCTTTCTTTCCTACCAGCAAACCCCAGTTTGTCGCCGCGAGCTCGGCTGCGATAAACACACATCTCATCTCTTCGCTCCCACTCTCTCTGTCATCCACCGCTACGGTTAGCCAAGCACAGAGACGGCCCAGCAAAGGAGCCCTGGGCCGGAGCTGCCTCTGCCGGGCCTGTTCCCGGCCCTGCTCAGTCACCCCACACCAAAGCCACTGGCAGACCGTGTGTGGGCTCCCTAACCACGCGGTTCACTCTAAGGAAAAACACCCAGGGCCTTAGCAAAGGCCCTGCCCACAGACCAGGGATCCCCCTTCAAGAACCAGCCCTCAAGAGAGAAGATAATATGAGAGAGAGACTGCATGCATACGCGTAACTGGGGCCGGAAAACTGACAGAACATTGTAAATCAACTATAATAACAAAATTTTTTATAAAAAAAAATCAACCCTAAAGAAAAGCCGAAGATTAATCACTGAAGCTTATAATGGCTTATTTTTTAAAGTCAGAACCAACAGCAACGCTCACGTCTAAGGTCAGATGATCGTGGTAAGAAGCAAGCTTTGTTCAGGAGTTCCCAGGCAAGGGGCGGGATTGGAGCTGCAGTGGCCAGCCACAGCCACAGCCACAGCCACAGCCACAGCCACAGCCACACCAGATCTGAGCAGCGCCTGCGACCACAGCTGCTGGCAGTGCCTAATCCTTTAACCCACTAAGCGAGGCCAGGGGGATCGGACCCACGTCCTCACGGATACAGTCGGGTTGGCTACCACTGAACCACGATGGGGACTCCTGATGGTTCTGAGCTCGTCTCTGCCTTCTCAGACCACATCCTTAGGTTCTCTAGCCTCCAACGCTAATGCTTCTTGGCACATTTACATCTGGGTTCAGAGGGTAAACCCCACCCCACGATCCTGGGGAAGCAGGTGCAGGAGGGCAAGGCAGCTGGAGGATGGATCTGGGACGCCCGCCTGAGGTCCCGTGTGCCCGGAGCTCCTGGAGAAGCCTAGAAACTGGGCGAGGAGGGATGGACCCCTGAGCTCCCTTCCGGGGGGGGCGGTCAGGTCTGCGAGCGACGTGCCGCCTCAGGGAGACGAGGCTCCCTTCGCGGAGATCTGGACCGTATTGTTTCCAGAACCAAGAGGGGGTTGTGCACGTCTTTGTCGCTAACCGCCTGTCCCCGGCACCCGAGTGCGGCATCTTGGATGCCTGACACCGGAGAGGGTCAAGCCTCACTTTTCAGGATTTGCTTAGATTTCACGTCCCAGTCCAGTCCTCGGGAAGGGCCCAGAAGCCTGGTCTCGGCTGAGGAGCTCAGACCCGAGGGGCTGCTCCGTTAGGGACGGTGCACTGTGGGGGTGGGTGAGGGGGGCAGAGGGTACCGGGGGGGGGGGGTTCCTGAAACACAGGAGGTTTAGCTGGGCAGCTCGGTGTCCACCAGGTCACCTCCTCAAGTTTCCTTTTTTAACCAACGTTCTTTCACGCGGGGTGGTGGGAACCGCCACGTAGAAGGTCCCACTCCGGTCCCTCTGCAGCCCCCCCAGGGGAGTCTGGTCAGTGGGTCCCGAAGGGTAACTGCTCCACCTGCGCCTGTGCAGAGGCCCGTGTGGGGGAGGGGGGCCTGGCCAGAGGCAGGCTCCCGATCTGGGGACGGTGACCCCGAGGGCGGCGGCCAACGGCGGGTTAGACGTGCAGGAGCTCACGTGATCTTGTAAGAGCTTTAACAAGCACTGGTTTCTCACACACACACACACACACACACACAGCCCTGGGCTCAGGCCTTAGCCCTCGGAAGCCGTTGGGCAAAAATTCCAACCTAGGTCTGATTCCAGAATCTGTGTCCTCAGGCTGCTTTTCAAGGCCCTGCCGAAAGTGACATGGAGGTGCAAAGCTGTGGGGTCCTCGGGGCCGGAGCACCCACCTGCCGCCCCAGCACCTCTGGCTGCACCGCAGGGCGCCGATCAGTCAGCGAGGGCAGTGTCTGCACAGGTTGAGCAGCTCAGCCGGGGGTCTGCCTTGCACCACTGGAGGCCCTGGGCACCCAGCCCTCGTCCCCACTGCACCCTGGCCGGGACCTTACACCCTTCTCCGTAGAGGGACTGGAAGGGGGCCTTACCATTTCTGACCCTTGGGGTCTCTGGTCCTAGAGAGCCTCGGCCCAGCAGTTGCCCGGAGGCCACCTCGTCGGAACTCAGCCATGCCTGGGGCATCGGTGTTGAAATTTCCTGACTGGGTTCTTCGGATTCTGTGTGGAGAAGAAACCAGGAGACTGTCGGGGAACAGGCTGAGTGTGGGGAGTCGGGCCACCCAAGCCAGACCCAGGGCTCCCCTGCGCCTCCCTGGGTCCCGGACCAAGACCGGTGACCCCTCCTCGTGCAGACCCTCCATCCTCACCCCGCCCCTGGGACTGGGCTGCCCTCCCGGGAGCAGTGTCAACGGTGCCCCCTCACTGCACAGACTGTGTCAGCAGGGCCAGCAAGTACTTGGCTTTTTTTTTTGGTCACAGTATGAGGACGTTCCCAGGCCAGGAATCGAACCTGCGCCACAGCAGTGACGACACTGAGTCCTTAACCCAGGGGACTCCTTTTAAGTTTTTTTTCAAAGATTCCTTAAGACACAGACTGAGCCTGGAGAAAGCCACTGGTGTCGTGGGCGTGTCTCTCCCGGGCACGTGCGGTGCACGCGGCGGGCAAAGCGCTCAGGGTCTGTGGGCCGAGAACCAGCCAACGGGAGGCAACCAGCGGTATTTAACGGGTGCCGCTCCTGGTGCTCCGTCTCTGCGCCCTAAAAAGAGTTCAGCATCTCCTCTCGACACCTAACCCGGTTACTGCCGTTCCCACACCGCACGGAACAGGGGCTAGGAAGACGCTCCGCCCAGCCCGGAGGACAGTCAATTCTAAGCAGCACGATCCCAGTGTCACCACTGACTTACTTTCCCCAGAACTTCCTGATGCCTTTGGGGCTCCGTTTACCATCTGGCGTCAGGGGAGACTGGGGGCCGGACTCGGGGCCCGACGGCGAGGAGGAGAGGTCGCCGGCCGCGGCGGGGTCGTCCCAGCCGCTCTCCGTGTCTCCTGAAAGAGGGAAAGACGAAAGGGGGCGTGAACCACAGGAAGGACACGGCTTCTGCAAGCCGCCCCAGCCTGGGCCACCCCGTCGGGGCAGTCGGAAGCCTGTCCGGCTCCGCCGCCAAGATCTCAGCAGCTCGGGGCGCAGGCACACCCCGGGTTTCTCTGAGAAGCTGGTGAGGTTAAGGTTTCAAATCTGGGCCAGGAAATGCCTTCAACTCTGAGTGTGGGGCCCCAGCCTTTGCAGGGTCACTCCAGCAGCAAGCTTCCTCTTTTCCCCCAAGCGAGATGTAGGAACACAGGAGGGGAGAGGGGGGCACTTGCCTGACATCTAGGGGAGGAGCGCAGCCGGAGGAGGGGCGGGGACCTGGCTGACCACTCAGGAAGGGAGGTGCCAGGAGAGGGGGCGGGGCACCTGGCTGAATGCTTGGGGG